>QEQW01000197.1:0-41004 GCA_004016085.1 Claviceps quebecensis
GGTTGTTCGCTCAAGCGGCCTCCCCAGTTCGAAAATCTTGGGGGACAACAGGACCTTTACAGAAACTGGTTATGTACATACATACTCTATTGCCTTATTGTTCACTTTATCAGTTTTCGCAACATCTTACAGTACTTGCCATCTTTGATCGATTTTGACTTGACATACCGTACCGGGACATTCTGAACAATAGAGCCCCAAGTGACGCACGCATTACGGGGCTTCTGCAACGCGAGGAGGGACCGGACTCGCCCTTGCAGAGCTCTGCTAGACGGAGGGAGGCGGTTCGGTCGATCGGTGGACACTCTGCCCCCTTTTTTATAGCGGCGAGGGGGAGGGGGAGGGGGTCCGCTGAATGAACCAGATGAGAGGGGGTCTTGAGACAGGATCGATTGGCGGGTCTGGGATGGCGGAGGGAGGGAGGGTTACATTCCCCAAGGGAGACTTTTGATAAATCGGGGAACGCGATGGCACGCTGTTGGGACAAGGACGAAACAAAATGTTGGAATTTGGGACTACTCCGTGTATGGAGCTTGAGATTGGTTCGGATGGGTGCAACAAGGGCATAATAAACAAACGAGCGAGACATTGTGAACAAACTGCTGCGCCTCCAATGTCATATGATGAACCATTCTGTTCGTTTGGACTTGTGCCTCGCATACCAGGAGGTACCTACCTATGTACGGAGTACGTATAATGGGGCCGATACTCCCCAAGTGAACTGCTGCGATGCGAGTCTAAATACATTCCCCGTTTTGTATGCTACCGTTCCTATGTGTAGTTCCATTTACGGAAAATATCTCGTCTATTCAGCTTTGCATGTATGTATGTACATACATATACGTGCATCATGCAGGTTCTGCAAGAGAGAATGGTCTGTAAATAGCGCGCGCATAATCGAGGAGATCTTTCAGGTTGACCATCTTGAGAAGCGAGAGCTTTCGTAAATTAGACAGACAGCGACGACGCCATCCATCGATAGCCGAGCCGGCAAACCACCGCCACCTCAGCCACCACCATCCACCACATTGTCCATTAGCAACTTGCGCCCAGAGAAAGCATTCCAGTCAGTTCGGCTTCGAGCAGGCCGAAGAACAAATGCTGTGATGATCTATGTGCCTCATTTTTTATCATCATTACTCCCCACAGTACAGCCCATGACAAATTGCTCCTTCAGGCGGCCGGCCTACTTTGCAACAACAACTGACTAGACGAAGAAGCGCTTCGCCTGCCCTAACCGCCAGTAAATGCACAAAAGATAAAGGAAGTTTAAGAAATGACAAGCATGCACATCATGATCTGTAAATGGGAATCTTCGAAATAAAGCCAGTGAGTCGTAAAAAACTCCGATGCCGGGTATAGATAATGCGTCTTGTACGACCACTGTAGACGGCGGCGTTGTGAGTCGTATCAAGTGGTCTTTGCATTTGCAATGTTGCATTCATTCATCATTGAAACTCGTTGAAGTAGTAAGTATTCGTAAGGCTCGTCATCGTAGTGTCGTTATTGTTGCTGTATTAGATTAAACCATAGTGTTCACGGAGTTCATCACCGCGATCTTCTCCGTATATCGTCTCATACGTCGTACGCTGAGGCATTTCTCGTCACGGCCCGCCAAAAGGCCGAAGATCCAGACGCTTTCTTCCCGGCGATCGGCACGGGAAACGCCTAGTCTGTCCATGAGATCGTTTCGGGAGCGAACGGAGCGAAAAGCGGAATCTGCGCAGAGCTCCTGGGCTGTGCAGAAGCTAATGATGGAGGCGATCGTCTCCACCGAGTGAGGGAGGCGGAATTGTTGCCGGCAAGGAATCAGGATGCACAGACAGCCGACATAGAAGAGGAGAAAGGCGAGCAGGATGCCAAACACTGGCATGCTCGGGAACATTCGGACTTGTCCACTGGGTGTGGTAAGGGCCATGAAGAGGCCGCCCGCCAAGATGGGGATAAACATGAATAGCGTCGACATGAGTGAAATGACGGCGACGCGCCAGTGGCCGTTGCTCAAAGCCTTCCAGGGCGCTTGAAAAGGCAGACAGGCTGCGTAGTCGGCGAGAATGGACCGGCTGGCGGGCGCACCGTCGAGTCCACTCATGTCGGCCCACGGTTGCAACATTCGCAACGCCTTGTCTAGGCTTTGAAACACAATAAACAGCACCATGCCCAAAATAGCTGGAAGAAAGCTGTAGAGAAAGTTGGCGCAAGAAAAGGCTGAAGAGTTGGGCTTGACGACAACGAGTGGTGCAAATCCAGTCTCGAGTCTTGTCTGAGGCAGGAAAGACACTATCAGCAAGGCTAGTACCAGGCTGCCGGTCACAAGAGCAAACGTGACCAGTGCCAAAGTTGTGAGACTTGGAGGCAAGTAGCTTCCGCCTTCGAATTTCAAGATAGCGGATGATCCTATCTGGTGAAGTCCATGCGGAAGCTCGTTGTTTTGATGCCCTCGAGTGCCATCAGTCCAGCCTGCTGCCCTGTTATTGTTACTTCTCTTGGACGCTGCTGGAGTATCCGTAGGCAATGCAGAGGTGCCAATCGTGTGCCAAATGCCGCCAGTAGTCATGTCTTCCGTCTGCCAATAGCCTAGTCTGTCAAACCATCTCTCCGAGAGTTCGGCCTTGAAGTCACAGTTGTGCTCACACAGGTCCTTGCGGCGATAGCTGCCAATAGTATTCGATCGGTGCAGTAGAGGAAGTAGGTCAGCGATGCATCGAACATCCCACGCAAGGCCCGTCCACTGGCCGAACCAGAAACCCATCAAGACGAGCGTTGCAATCGAAAGAACAATGTAGAGCGCGACCAAGGTCCAAATGACGCCGCTGCTAGTGGCCCATCTCCATACTGATTCTTTGTCGTGATTGATTACGGTAAAGGCAGCACTTTGCAAAGGCACCGTGAAGTTCATGAGCCATGTCGCAATGCCAAATGCTTTGAGTTGCCAAGGACCAGACAATTCCGGCAGCAAAAACGTCTTTGGGTACAAGCTTTGAAACAGTGCAAGATATCTTCTCTGGGGATCCTCCTTCGCTAATGCAGCGAACGGTGCGATTCTCAGCGATGCAGTGACAATGTTTTGAGCGTAAATCAGAATGACACCTGCCAAAAGCTGTGGCAGAATGCGGAAGACAAAATATTGTCCAGAATATATACTGCCTGGAAATGGCGTGAGTCCGTAGTGTTTCTCGGAGTGAATTGCAGAAAATATCAGGCCCACTGTCATGAGTACAGAGAGCGCCACGAGGCCTATCATGGAAGGAAGCCGTAGTATTCGTGGCTTGAACGTCAAGGGCCGATACGTGCGTCCTCTTGGGTCTATTTTTTGTAGCTCTTTTTGACCTACTGCTACCCACTGGCTCTGGCCCATTGCCCTACTATTCGGGTATCTTGTGGGGAGTAGTGCCTGATTCTCTCTATCACATGACATCTCTTGGGCGCTCGGTGACTCGAATGGCGCCGTTCGTTCCTGATGATGCATCGTTTCATTCTGCGATCTGTAGGAGAAAGGATCAAATTGCGACGACTGAAGCGGAGCGAAGTCCTTGACCCTAAGCCCGCGATCCTGCCGTAGTGCAGAACTCTCAGTATACTTCTCGGAGGGTGGTAAATTACCGAGCATCTCGCTTTCTGAGCCTTCTCGGTCCCGAGTCAACGCATTGAGGGCATATTGAATGTACGGAGAATCATCCACACCAGGTGTAACCTGGCCCGCGGCAAGAGACAACTCATCTTTGAAGCGGTCCATCCGAGCAGCATCTCTGGCAGGAAACATGGCTGCCTGGGGGCCGGGGCACGTTCAACTGTACTTTTGATGACAACTGAATCGACTTGAGCTCATGTGATTCTGAGGCTTTGGAAGGTGTCTGGCCCGTACACTTTGAGTGTCAAGTGACGATGAACGTTTCAGACAGCAAGTTGTCGCCTGAATCAAGAAGGAAGAAGGCGGAGACACTCGTCAAGACACTCGTTACCTCAACTGCGATGATCCTCAGAAGAAGAACTCGAGAAAGTGGGTGCCCAATCGTCGTCAACGGTTGGGCGCGCAAGTGAATGGGGCTTGTTGTGGCCACTCGCCTATCCCAATTGATTAGTCGATAGTATTCACAGACAGTTATCCTCTTCAGAGTGTATATGACACCACATGAAAGCATATCAAGGAAGAGTCAAGAGCCTTAGGCTTGGGGTACGTATGGCTTCTGTGCTTGTAAGTTTGGCAGGGGAATCCAGTGCAGACGGATTCCTTTGCACGCCAATTCCACTTGGATTCACAACGGCCCTGGAGGAATGATGCACGATGTACGGAGTAAGAGAGCTCAGAACATGAAAATGGAAGAACGAATGAGAGCTTGTTGGACATGGCTGGACTTCAACGTCGCTCTTAGCATATAGGACGTTGCTTCCAATTCCAACGTTGCGTGTTGGGCTGCCATCCAGCAGCCGGCCCCACGCTGGGCGGCCGCTCGGCGCTAACAGGTAGAAGGCGGGTTTCCGCAACGAAAGAGGAAAACGTGCTGACTGACTGAAAAGAGGCTTGAAGCGACTTACTTGGAAAGAGTGACAAAAGAGACGATTTTCAAATTGTTCACGTCTGTACGTGCTGTGCACGATGGAGAGGGAAGTGTTCGAGGTGCTCAAGTGTGGAAAAAAATCCATCTCGGTGTAGGAAGGAGCTGGCAGGCATATGACGGCACAAATCTTCCCAGCAGCCTGCTAGGCGGATTGGCAGGGGGATATCGCCCCGCTTTACCGTTAAAGAGGTTGGGAACTTGGGACGAGACGAGGTAAAAGTTACATATGTATGTACCTAGTAACAAGGAGCCGTGCAAGTGACTGACCAAGTCCAACCAAAGAGGTCTTCATTTTTATTCTCGGCTGCACTTCACCTTTATTCCCACTTGCCTGATGCTTCCGGCTGAATATATACCTGTTCTCTGCTATCCGCCAAGCAATAGGTATGCTTAATTGTGTCGTCACTTTTCCGTTCCGTACAGAGAGGTATCCTGCACTGGAGCTTTGCTCGCGCTCACCGACAATAATGGCGGAAGGCAGCCCGCCATCGCGTCACCGGACTTGAGCTTCACCACTCAGAAGGAACCTCATTGGAGCCTCATGAAATTCTCGTCATACAACGCACATGTGTAGATCACACAAGGCACGCAGAAAAGGTTTATGCATAAGACGAGACCACATTGCCGTCAAGGATATAGGTGCAGAAGCATAACGAAGTGGTAAACAATTCGACTCATCTACTGGCAATCCCTCCCGGGCCCCTACGGTCTACCTGTAAGGTAACTTCCGCAGCGGGCTGAGCTTGGTAACTTGTAAGCATTCCATCACGTGATGTAGACTTCCCTTCCCTCCCGACTTCTGCGGAGAATCCCTGGAGGTGGGTCACCAAATCACATCGGGAACTTCGGTGCTTGGGTCAGCGGCCACATGAGGTACACACGTACGGAGTATGTAATCCGAAACGAATGATTGATTGGTAATATGGAACGCCGCCGCGAATCGCTTCCATTGCGACAAACTAATGGTTTTGAATTGATGGATGATTGATAATCAGTATAAATTCTGCTGTACTAGCTTTTGAGCATTTCCACGGTCCTTCTCTGCTCTCCGGCCGGGCCCAACCGAAGCAATGTACACTATTTAACATGTTGCGCTTCTCGCTCTGGGCTTCAATCTTAGTCGTTGCATTCTCCATCCTAGTCATCGTCCTACCAAGCACCGAATATAAGTTCATCACGCAAAAATTCATCAATACCTTTCACAATCGTCTCAATTCAACACGGGTGCAAGAACCGTCTATGATCAAGGCAGCCGGCAACATGTCCAAGTCTGTACTTCATCAGGCCAAGATCACGCCTCATCGATCTGAGGCCCGGGGCCACAGCGACCATGGCTGGCTGAATACATATCACAGCTTCTCCTTTGCGAACTGGTACAATCCTGCATTCACCCAATTCGGCGCGCTGCGAGTCTTGAACGAGGACCGAATCAAGGCCAACTCAGGATTTCCCACGCATCCGCATCGCGACTTTGAGATTTTCACATACATACTATCTGGAGAGTTGACTCATCGCGATTCCATGTTGACCAAGGGCCAAGAGGGCGGCCAATCGGACAAGTTCTACCGAATGCACAGGGGAGATGTGCAGTTCACGACCGGAGGCACCGGCATCGCGCATTCAGAATTCAACGAGCACGAGTCGGAAACTGGGCACTTTCTGCAGATTTGGGCGGTCCCGTGGAAGAAGGGACTGCAACCTCGTTACCATACCCTTCACTTCAAGGAAGAGGACAAGCGCAAGGAATTTGTAACGATTCTGAGTCCACTCAAAGGCGGCGAAGACGCTACCGCTCAGCAGGAGAAAGACGCGGAAGCTGTCATCCCCAATACGATCCCTATACATGCCGATTTTGTCATGGGGGCAGGCATCATTGCGCCCGAGAACAAGTTCGAATGGATCGTGGGCGCCAAGGCTACGCAGCAGAACAAAAGAAAGGTGTTTGTTCATTTGAGCATGTGTAAAGGCGGCAAGGCAAAGATTCGGCTGGACGGGCGAGAAGATGCTGAACTTTCCGAGGGCGACGGCGCATTCATCGAGGGTGTATTTGCTGGCGATAGATTGCATGTGGAGAGCATTGGGTCGGACGAGGCCGAGGTTGTTGTGTTTGACACTGCATGAAGAAAAAGGACAGACAACGGTGGAATGCAGTGGCCTTGTTCAAGAAGTATTTCGGCAGAAGTATGGAGATGAAGAAAAAGAAATTTACAAAGAAATGAAAAGCAGGGAAGAAGAAAAGGGAAGACAATGGAATAAAGTAAGAAAGGAATTTTTTAAAAAAAAAAAAAATAATACCTCTATACTCTGTTGGTGACATCAAAAGAAAAGTAGAGCTATAATTCTGCACGCCCAAGCAAGGTGCATACGCCAACAAGTCTTGCACTTGATCTTGATCAAAGTTGAACAAACGAACTTATTATTACAAAGGCATCCCTGCCACTCGCGGCTCGCCAGTATGCATTGATCCCGCAGCAGGCGGACATACGGACTAGGTACATAGTAACCTGACCATCATCTTGGTGGCAGCGGGCTTTTGCAATTGCCAGCCCCCTCAATTTTCGCTTCATCTCAAGGTACAAAGATGACCCGTCCGTCAGCTGTCAGGTACACTGTACAGTCTAACACTCTCGGTCCCGCAGCGCCCCGCGTGCCAAGATCCGCCTTGGTCCTTAGTTCTTCTTCCCGCCACCACCATTTTGACATCACCGTAGCGGTCCTACAGTCGCCTTTGGCGCTGCCTGCTGTACTCCCGAGCATCTCGCTCAACCTCAGCGCTCTCTCTAACCGGATGCACGCGCATTTTCTATCCCGATGATCCCTTTGGACCTTGTCTTCGCACCCCGTTGCTGATTTGCGCCGCCACTTTCATTCTTGTCTCACAAGCCTCTCTTGCGTCTTGCCCTACTAAATTCGCCCGGGTCACTACACACGGGGACACCACGTTGAATTGACGTATTCCTTCCCGCATTCCAGAACTTCCAACATTCTCTAGTCCTCTCGCTCGCTGCCACGTCACGTTGGTGGTGAGCCATTCATCTTGTCTCCCTTACACCCGAACCCCGTGGCTTCGGAAGTCATTGCGGCCCAGCCGCCTGAGACTCTTTTTCACGACACTGACGAGACCCACGACTACGGCCCTGACGCGCCTCACGCCAAGGAACAACACCAGCAGCATTCAGCTTCGCTTTGGCCGTTGGCGCATACATCATTTCATCCTCACGATATCTCAACAGAAAACCCTGTCGAGAGACTCTCTAGCCCGGCTTCCTCTGTTTCACGATCGCTTCGTCGGACTCCGAAATTTGAAGGTTCCCCAGTCCAGATTCCAGAGCCTCTTGCTGCTGCCTCGGTTAGATTCACATCCAGTGCTGCTGCGGCCGGCTTACCTACGTTTGCTCGTGCTCGTCCAGATTCACCCACTGCAGGATTGAGCGCCTCACGTATCCAAGACGGTTCCCGGACGTTTGCCGCAGAGGATGCCAAGAATCTAGCCGGAAGGTTCGAGACAGAAACTACTTCAGACCGCGGGTTATCCCAGTACCACTGCGCGTTCCGCTCATCCCTCTCTCAGAATCGTTGTGAGCCGCATCAGTTGGTCCGGGTCTCCAGCAACACCCATAGTGCTATCGTCTTCGCCCTCGAAGGACCTCTTCGACGTCCAAACCCGTTCACTCCCGACGAAATTGAAGAGTCCGCCGATATGGCTGACCTGATGGCTGCTACCAGTGGGATGCATGCAAGTACGATTGGCCATGCAACAACGGTACCTCGTTATGCGGCGGCAGGACCCGCTCCCACGAGCTCACCGTCTGGAATCCGAGGCCCCAGAATAATCATGCAAGAGCGAGTCGCCAGAGAGGCGAGACAGAGAGCAGAAGCTGAACGACTTGCTCTAGAAAGGAGCAGAGCAGAAAATGAAGCTCGATTGCTTGAAGAAACGCGGAGGAGGACTGCCGAACGTACATCTGCTGGCGTCGCTTCGGGGCAGGGCACCAGCTCGGAGCCGAGCCAGCAGCACACGCATCAAGACCCACGGACGGTTGCTCAAGGAACTGTGCAACCACTGCGAAACCCGACCGTTGGATCGACAGCGAAGCAGTCTTTGCATCATCATCATCACCATCATCACCATCAACAACAACAGCAGCCACAGCAACCAAAACAATCTTCACCGCCAAGACAACAGCAACAGATGCCGCATCAATTTGACACCACTACGTCCCAGCAGCAGCTACCAACATCACCTACCTATGTTACCTCGGACGGCCGACCGCGGCCTCAGCAACAACAAGGACCCGTTTCCAACCCGCTTCCGCTGGAAAGCACCATAACATCCGCGGAGCATCCCAAACCTCGCATTTCATTTCCGCATGCTTTTGAGCGCTGGGAGACTCTGTCAGCTCATTGGGAGGGCCTGACCAGTTACTGGATTCGAAAACTAGAGCAGAACAAGGACGACATCAACCGCGACCCTTTGAGCCAACAACTAGCCCGCCAAGTGACCGACCTTTCGGCAGCCGGCGCCAATCTGTTCCATGCCGTAGTGGAGCTCCAACGACTACGAGCCAGCTCAGAAAGAAAATTCCAGCGATGGTTCTTCGAAACTCGAACGGAGCTCGAACGAAATCAAGAAGTCACCGCCATGCTCGAAAAGGCCCTCGAGAGAGAACGACGCGACCGTGATGATGCTATTCGGGAGGCTGTCGAACACGAAAGAGGCTCATCAAAGGCTCAGAAGCAGCTTGCTGAGATGCGCAAGGAGCTCACCATTTCCAAGGATGAGGCCCGACGTGCGTGGGAAGAGCTCGGACGCAGGGAACAAGAAGAGAGAGATCGGACACTTTCTCTGCAGTCTGGAAAGCCAACCATGGTTGGAGGAGTGCAGGTCGTTCCAATGACACATGGCGGTGCCGCTGCCGCTGCCGGTGGTGGTGGTGGTGGTGGTGGTGGTAGTGGTAGTGGCGGCGGCGGCCGACAAGCAACGGCGAGGGATGCAGCAGTAATAGCATCCTATGAGCGAGCATATGGGCAAAAATTCGGGTCAGAGCATGTACAAGGACAACCTGCCGCATCATCACTACCATCCACAGCCTGCCCCAGCCTCAACTTCTACCATCCTCAGTCTCCATCTCAGGAACAGCCGCAGGAACTATCCTCTCAGTCTGGCGGAGCCGGAGGCCTAGAGAGTAGCCCCCGCGACGAGGGCGAGTACATCATCGACGCGGCGGGTAACTACATCCTCGACTCCCGAGGCCAAAAGATTCCTCTAATGGCCGCACCGCCCTCTGGGGCATCGATGTCGGATCTAGGAGTCGAAGAGTGCGATTCGCCCGCGACGAATAAGAATGAGCCGAGGGAGGGTCATGATTCTTCTGTGCCGCCTACCAGCTCGCCTGGGATGGACGATGGGAAGTGGACGGGAACGTTTTCTGAGCCGCAGGATTATAGTGGGCAGGGGTATGGGGCTCCTGGGTGGGAGACTGTGCCGAGACATCACCATCCGACGCGGTTGAGCGATGTGATGGAGGAGGAGGATGAGCGGAGTCGTACGAGTGCGACGCAGAGTCGGGCGGGCCAGGCGTAAGAGCCTTAAGAGAATGGGCTGGGGACTGTGGTATGCTGAGAGTTGTGGTGGTTTGGGGTTTGGGGTTTGGGGTCAAGTTGCTAAGGAATCAGGAGGCACACGTGGAAGAGAATTTGGAGGGCTTCAGTACCTAGACTGCAGCATTGGTTCCATGGCTGAGGGATTGTTGATGGCGCGAGGCCAATAGAGATGACAGCCTGCTGCAGGTGTGGCTGTTTATCACTGAGGATAGAGGTTGCCACTCTCTTTTTTACTTGTTCCTTGTTTTGTCGCTTGACGGTTCCTGTTCTTGTACGATATTCTACACCTCTTCATTCGTGGACCGAACAGTCAGTATAGACGGCGCCGATGCGCATTATCATACACAATGCGGTTTACGAAACTGGGCTTGGCTTATTCTTGTTGAGAAGGAGTGTCTGCGTGTAGGAATCGAGGCATGTCCTTTTCTCTTCAGGTCGTATGTTCTGTTTTCATTCTGGGAGTTGTGGCCCAGAGGGAGGCGGTAACTTACTCAAAGGGGTCTGCAGGAAAGATGTCATGTGGGGGGTCTTGTAGCTTGTTGTTAGGACTAAGTCAACATGTATACGTATGATGTACGGGCCTCGTTGGCTTTTGGGTCTCGAGGCCCGTGGGGTACCTAATGTGTACATACATGTAGGAAGTAGGTATGCGAGTCACAGACTCACAACGCAAGGACTGAACATCATGAGACCTAAGAAGCCTCGACCGACTCGGGACTCCTGGATATCAAACAAGAAACGGAGCATTCAGACGTTCGTTGTACGCAGGAGGGCCCCTCAAGCCTGGGACAGGAGCAGAAGAAACTCCAGCACGAAGCAAAGGATACGGGCCATCAAGTCATGAGCAAATGATGAGCTCAAAATTAAAGCCTAACGGCGAATCACGACGCTATTATGGATACCCTACGAGCCCTCCTGTCCATGCAGCGCATCGCAGTCCCTTCATGCCTCCCCTGGCCCCTCACCAAACAAGACCCCGTGTAAGCACACCCCCCTTCGAGTCATCCTGTCTACAAACCTCAATCTCTTCCAGGGGCAGTCTCTTCCCCTCCTCCATCTCCGCCAATACGCGTGCGCGGTGCCACGGCCCAACAAACATGCCCTCTGGGTCAACCTCATCACGAACAGAGCGGTACTTGAGCAAATTCTCTCCATACATGGTCTCAATGTCGGGACGGTAGGCTTCAAAGTTCTTGGCCCAGTGCGGACGGCCACCCATGTCTCTCATTAGCCACTCAAAGGCCTCGTAGTAGCGATCACGACAGGGAGGATCGCGCCAGTAGGGACGGTACAAGGTCGCGTTGAGATATAAAGTCGGTCCGTCGGTAACGGTGGGATCCAGATAGGGTCGGGGTTTCGACGGCGAGAGGGTTGTGTCGCTGACGCGGACTTCCATCGGGGCGTGGATGTAGAGGCCCTCTGCGGAGAAGGGGATATTGTGAGGCACGTAGTCTGGGTCTTCGGGCGTGAGGTGATTAAGCCAGGAGCTCAGTCTGCGGAGGGCTTCGGGACCCTTGTGCAGAGGGATGGCCCATTCGTTGACGAATTGCGAGTAGAGGCAATTCATCAAGAGGGCCTTGCGGCTGGGTTGGACGGCCGAGCTGGTCGAGCCGTTGGCGAAGCCATACTGCATGCCGAAGACGAACCACTCGATCCAGGGCAACATGCGCGGGACGAACTGGGCCGCATATAGGAGGTTGTGGTAGACGTAGTAGCCTAGGAAGCCGTCGTAGTAGCTCCGGCGGGGTTCTCGAAGTGCGTCTGAGGTTTTGGCCGCCTGCCAGACCACTGCTCTTCTCGTGTATGGGAACCACCACACTCGCACGAACTCGCTCTGATTCCACAAGTTGTCGGGCCAGGACTGGAACAGCTTATAATCGGTATCGATCGTCTGCGTCCACTTGAGCGTGAATGCTGGGACGGCGCGGAAAGTGACTTCGGTGATGATGCCCAGGGCGCCGAGCGAGAGCAAGGCCGCTCGAAAGAGATCCGGGTCTGACTCGGCGGAGCATGCGCGGGTTGTGCCATCAGCCATGGTCACCTTCAGGGCCAGTACGTCTTCGGACATGAGGCCATGCTGCACACTGCTTCCGTGTGTTCCTGTCGAAATGGCACCGGCGATGGACTGTTGGTTGATACTGCCTAGGTTGGGCATCGCGAGTCCGTATTTCTCCAGCGCCTCGCATAGTGCGTAGAGCCGTATGCCGCTTTCCATGACTACGACACCCGATTCGCGATCAACAGATAGGATCTTGTTGAACCGGTCCAGGTTGACCATCCAGCTCGACGTGCAGGTAATGTTGGACGGCGAGTGGCCGCACCCGGTGGTCACGATGCGCTCACGGCATTTCCGGGCGAGCGATACCACTTTTTCGATTTCGGCCAGCGACTCGGGCTGGATATATAGCTGAGGCAACGACGAGAATGTTCCCGCCCACGTTCGGTGGACATGGTGAGGTTTGGCGCGAAACGGAATACCGTCGGTGCTTTGGCCGCGCAACTCGGCTTCGGCGAGAGGGTGCACCATTGCGAAAATGGTGTTGGTGCAGTATCGATTGCACACGCGAAAAGAGTACGCGTCCACACGATCGATGCTTCGTTGTCCAGCGTTATCGATGCGTATCCGAGGATTGTTCAGAGAAGCCAGGCGGGCGATGCACTGGCAAAATTTAGGTAGATCGGAATTTGTGTCTCATGGGAAAATGGGTAAGAGAAACAAGTGCAAACCAACAAAGCGGCCAAAGTGGAACCTTGCGCAATGCAATGTGAGTCGTGACAGTGAGACAAACTTCAAAACCGCATCCATTGTTCCGCATCGGTGTAAATTGGTCACGATGTTGCGAATGACACGAGTATGCGCGTAATGGACGGCCAGCTGCCAGTCGTCAAGTCGCATGGTAATCACACAGAACATGGCTTTGGTAATGATGCGCTTCGCCGGCGGCCGCACCTTGCTTCAAATTTGCCCAAGAAGTCTCGGGAATCGTCGGCCGGCATCTTGGTCGCCATCGTCTCACGGTTCCTGCCTGGGCCTTTTGACTTGGCGATGGAACCCGCCATGATTCGCGATCAGCATCGAGGATTCGCGACATCGTCGGCTTGTGGATAGAGCTGGGGTCGGCATGGTTGGTTCAGGTTGTAACTTGCACGATCCTTGAGGATTTGCAAAAGGAATCAGGGTGGATTTCCATTACAGGCACATACCTAGGTACCTAGCTGTAGCCTGTGTGCCGGCCGGCTCCCGACACGATATCTTGGACTGCCTTGAACTGTCGTTTTAGCACTCTTTGTCGCGTAGAAAGACTTACATATATGCAGGCTTTACTACCCGCTAGGTAGGCATTGCCCTTCATCGCCCTCACGAGTCACCAGTGCTACTTTGTGCAATATTCAAAAGCCTCAGCATCCGGACACCTTTGACGAAGACGTCGCATAACCTCTGCCCACCGCTTTAGTACAAGATCATAAACTGTAATAAGGCCTATATTTTCATACTTCACAAGCCCCGTTGGCTCAGTGGTAAAGCGTGTCACTAGTAATGACAAGATCACTGGTTCGATTCCAGTACGGGGCACCATTCTTTTTGTCTTCCTTCTCCTGAAGTCCAACCACCAGGACAGGACTACCTTTTTTTTTCTCGATTCACAATTTATAAATAATGACCTGCAGTTAGGTGAGGACGAGTGTAGTGGTACTTTTCTTTTGGCTTAGTGACATACTGCCTGCCAACGAGGCGGAGCAGGGCAATCGGTCGTGCGACATGTTTCTCACACGCGCATGGTCATGACAATTTGGCCAAATAGGCACGCAATTTGGCCAAATAGGCACGCAGAGATAGAAATAGGTGGCGAGACCACACATAGCCAGGTTGGCTTGGCGCCATGTCGGCTGCAGCTCTTCTAAAACAGCACGTGGAAGCATCATTCTCTACCACGACTAGATTACTTACAACCGCATACGACACTACACACAAGCGCAAACAACAAGACATAACCGATACGTAAAATACAATCTCATCCACTCATTTTCAACTACCCAACCTTGGACACGAATCCCGTCTTCGGAACCGGCGTCGCAGCACCGCTCGAATTCTCTGATGAACCCTGCTCCTGCGGCTCACCCTCTATGACAGGCTGCGGCCTCTTGCCCGTGACAAGGAGTCTCGTCACCTTGATCAGGGACTGCCTGCTCTCCCACAGGGGGTACAGTCCCACAGCGATGAAGGAGCAAAAGATCCAGGCGATTCCTACGGCGACCCAGCCTGTGAAGAATTTCTTCGAAAAGATATATCCGGAGCCGTATAATGGCATGGGCCAAAGGACTAAAAGGGATAAAGCCCTGTTTGAGAGAGTGGTCAGCTGCACCGTGCTTGTACAATTTCGATCTTACCTCCAGCTTTGGGTAGACAGGAGGAAACCCCCAAAGGAAAAGGTGGTTGATATGGGGGAACGGATCATACATTGAGATTGTGATAATGCAGGCAATCTTGAATGCCTTGTTCAACTTGCGCTGCTCCTCCTCAAAATTCTGCTGGCTCGTCCTCTCAACCTCCCTCTGGGCCTCGGCATCAAGACCGGAGCTCTGCAGCACGTCATGGTCGTCGGCCTTGCGGATTTGCATCATGGATTTCCAATCATACCGTTGCAGGCCGAAAAGGAAGCAAAACAAGGGCACAAAGACCACGGGTGACAGCAGGGCCGTCACGTTACCAGCCAGCATTGGATCGTTAGACCCAGTACACTCGACGCTGAGTTCGCCGCATGTTTTGTGAGCGGTTACGAGCCAGGCAATGATTGCGCAGGACGTGCCGAGAATGGGCGACAGGATCGCTGCCCAGCGGTTCTGGCCGCTCCAGAGCAGGGTCAGGGTGGCCGGAATGACGGCTGCGGAGATGAGGACGCCCATGAGCAGGTAGAGGTAGCCCATGGAGATGCCATTGTACCAGAGGCCGATGGAGATGCAGCAGATGACGGTGGAGTAGGCCACCATGCAGACGTGCGATGTGTAGATGAGGCGCTTGCCGCCGGCGGCTGGGTTGATGTAGGTCCGGTAGATGTCGTAGGTGAAGATGGAGGACGTGGCCACGAGCTCCGAGTTGAACGCTGACGTGACGGCCATGAAGACGAGGACGAGCGTGGCTGCGGCGCCACCCTTGCCGAGCAGGGCGACGGCGGCGTACGGAAGGGCCAGGCCGGCCGAGACTTCGGCCTCGGTCATGCGCTCCGGGAACGTGGGGAAGCGAGGACTCGACTCGAGAGCAAGGGCTGAAAGGCCGAGTGTCGTCGCCGTGAGCCAGGGGATCGCAAACCAGGCCAGGCCACCCATGATGTAGCCCGGCAAGGCATGGACAGGGTGCGCGGCAATCGCCTTGTTGTAGTAGCCATTGTCAAGGAAGACGGTGCCAAAGTTGCCCACTATGTTGATGACAAAGAAGATGGCGCCTCCGCTGGACCGCATCGTGAGATAGCTTCCATCCTGGTTGCCTTCGACGGGATGACGCCGAGCAGCCTCCACCAGTAGATCGTACACGGCCGAGGGACTGCCGAGCACATCAGAGGTCGCGTACGCCGTCAGCGCAAAGGTAATGATGATGACGAATAGCACGACTCCATGCACGTAGTCGGTGATAAAGGTTGCTTTGAGACCGCCAACAAACGTATAAGCCACCACGGGGATGGGCATGAGAAAAATGGCCGCCACGGCATGGACGCCCGTTAGGGCATTGACGGTCGCCGCACCACCGGCAATCAGCATCAGCGACACAAGGATATTAGTTACGAGGCCAAAGCCGATGAATGTCAAGTGGGCAGGAGCGCCGTATCGGGCCCGGATGACTTCCAGAAAGGTATGCGCATTGGGCGCCCTCTTCTTCAGGGTGATGGCCAGCGTGGCGAACAGCAAGATCTGTACTGTCGCCCCTGATGCGTACCAAAAGGGACCCGAGACACCGTATCGGTAGCAGACACCCGACGACTGCAGCAGCGTCGCGGCCCATGTCCATGACGAGACGACGGCGGCGGCGACAATACCGGACTTCATCGTCCGACCCGCCGTGTTGAACATCTCGGACGTCTGCACCTCGTTGTTGAAGCGTTTGAGGACATGGCTGAGGAATATCATGAACAGAGCGAAGCCGAATCCTACGCCGAGAATAATGCCATAACCGAAGCCCTGGCTGAGGGCTGGACCGGGAGAGGACATTGCCTGATACGAGAGCTGGCGATGAGTCGTATAGTTGCACTGGTTGGTGAACCCCCGAGAATGCTCTTGGCCAATTGGGGTATCTTGCCCGCGTCCAAGACAAGCTCAGCGTGACGAAATGTGGTGATGCTTAGGAGAGGCGAGTTTTCCTTGCAACAGAACGCTCTTATCACTTGAGGCAGTGAAATAAAGGCGACCAATAATGGCATCCTCAGAGACCATAAGCTAAGCATTATACACAATGGCCTACAATGCCATACAAGCGGCCATCCAACCATCCGGGCTTCCAACTCAACCGCCAAGCTTCACATGTCCAACCATCTTGGATGCCAACACGGCTAGATAAGCGGGTGCCGGGATCATTCATGGCTTGACTAGCATGTCATGTTTGGCGTTGGAGAGATTGGAGAGATAAGCTTATCTACCGTCAGCAACTTGGACGAGCGTTAGAGAGTCGGGACTCGGATCTCTGGGTAGTAACTACCTAACACGGGCTCGGCTTCGTTCGCATGCGGCACGGCGGCCGTCATTGCGTGTGCGGGCAAGTTTAACTGGCGGATGAAAGCGAACATGGCGTTCTCGGATCGATTCGCGGTCCACGATAAAGAAGATCATGGATTCGACACCTCCGTGTTCGGCCAAGTCGAGATAAGTAAGAGCCTGATAAGAGGAGATTAGATAACGTGAGAGTCGTCATACATATGTTAGAGTAGAGCGTGGCCGCACTATTTAGATGCATCTCCAAATCCTGAAATAATAATTACCTGCTGCTGCCCGCGCTGAAATGGTTGACTGACTGCCAGCGGCTTCAGCACATAAGTAACTCAGAAACTACCTAATGTATGTAAACAAATGAATGAGGTCTCAGGTGTCTCAGTCTGCAGCGTTGCCTCGATGTGGGCTCTAGCAGCCGCGGCATAGTCACGTGCATGCATCGGAAAAGTGGCTAGACCTCTTCTCGTGGGAAATTTACGTGCCCAAGCCAGGGTTTGAAAACCCCGCCCAACAGCTCGACGGAGCTCCGTGTATATTCATCAGTCCGCATTCCCTTCATATCGGCCACCTCTTTGTCGTTTCCTCATCCTCTCGAGCACCGCCTTCATCCTGTGTCTCAAGTCTTCGCGCCGTGGGTAATACCATCACAGCCTGACACGCCTATAACTGACGAGCTCATCCAATCCAACGGCTCAGCAGTCGCTGTTGGCGTTCCCCGCGATATTGTCGACTCACGTGCTCGCGCCAATCGACCCTTGACGATGCTGTCTGTCACGACTGCCATTTCTCGGGCAGGCTTTCGACGAGCTGCTTCTGTCGTAGCTTCATCTGCCGCCGCTCCGAGCAAGATCCGACTTCCAAACATTGCCTTATGCCGAGCTCTGTCCACCACCGGTGCCTTGGGCGCGCCACCTGCCCGCGATCGCATGCGAGAAATTGTGGCCCAGACGATCAACAGCATCGGCAGTAAGCGAGAGGGCCAGCAATATCTCAAGCTCTTCACCTCCGTCTCGTCCCAAAAGTTTGCGGTCATCAAAGTCGGTGGCGCCATCTTAACGGACCACATCAACGAGCTCTGCAGGAGCCTGTTATTCCTCTACGAGCTTGGTCTCTACCCCGTCATTGTCCATGGCGCTGGTCCACAGCTGAACCGCCTCTTGGAGGAGGCTGGTGTTGAGCCCCAATTCGAAGAGGGCATTCGCGTGACTGACGCCAAGACCCTTGGCATTGCGCGACGATTATTTCTGGAGGAGAATATGCGATTGACGGATCATTTGGATGCACTTGGCGTGGCCACGCGCTCCATTTCGGGTGTCTTTACTGCGGATTACCTCAACAAGGAAAAATGGCAGTACGTGGGCAAGATCACCAAGGTCAACAAGGCCGGCATCGAAAAGTCCATCGAGGCCGGTTATATACCCATCTTGACCTCCATGGCCGAGTCGATGGATGGACGTTTGCTCAATGTCAATGCCGATGTGGCCGCTGCTGAGCTTGCCCGCGCTCTCGAGCCTCTCAAGGTTGTCTATCTCTCTGAAAAGGGGGGACTGTTCGATGGAGAAGGCGAGAAAATTTCTCACATCAATCTGGACGCCGAGTTCGACAGTCTCATGTCGCAGTCCTGGTGCCGCTATGGAACCCGTCTCAAGATCAAGGAGATCAAGGAGCTCCTGGATACGCTTCCCCGCAGCTCAAGCGTGGCTATCATTCACCCCAGCGATCTGCAGAAAGAGCTCTTTACCGACTCGGGCGCGGGCACTATGATTCGCCGCGGCGACAAGATCCGAAAAGTCACGTCTATTGATGAATTTGAGGACCTTGAGATGCTCAAGACGACGCTGATTCGCGACCGCGAGGGCCTCGATGCCGAAGCTACAGTCGATCGCTACATTGAATTCCTCAAGGAGAACCCCTTCGCAGCTTACTACGACGATACAATGCAGTGCTTGGCTATTGTCATGCCCCCCAACCAGGATCGCACCATGGCGACTTTAGCGACGCTGACCATCACCAAACCTGGCTGGCTCACCAACGTGGCCGAGAACGTTTTTGCGGCCGTGAAGAAGGACAATCCCCGCCTCGCTTGGACTGTGAGCGAAAGCGATGAGAATCTCACATGGTTTTTCGAAAAGGCCGACGGCAGCTTCAACCAGAACGGCAACGTCCTCTTCTACTACGGATGCGACTTTAAAGACCCCACCTTCGCCCCCGTCTTCGATGACTTCGTTACACACGGTCGCGCTATGCTGGGAGATTCCAACCTCGAGGCCCGTCTTCGCCGCGCGGCGCAAGCCGCTAGTGAATCCCTCGGTCGTGTTCACGCCGCTCAACAGGCGCGAGGCTACTCCGCCGCGGCCCCGACCGCCGCCCAACCGAAGTAATACATATGAGGTATATACATGGCCCACGGCAACGACCCCGATTGGGCTAGCAAGCCGCACCGTGTTGAGTTACTGAGGCACAGAAGAATGCTAGATGGCTGAAGCAGTTTTTTGATGGCATGTCCTCGATTGAGTGGTCGATCGAGGAGGAGTTTGTTTTAGCGTCCGCGGAGTTCTCTTGTCGCCTTTCTTTTCTTTTCATTTTCGTTCACTCTTAGTTTCATACAAAACAGAACCGATGCATGTTTCCTTGGAGGTCTCACTCGTTTTTTTTTTTTTTTTAGCTTTCTTTGTACTGACTGCTGTGCGTGCGCCAGGTTCACAACCCGCGGCATCGTGGCCCTGGTGTTTAGTTGCATTACCGGCCTTTTGGGAATATGCGTCGTGGCCTGGTACGGCATGTCGCAGCCCACGGAGGAGGCACCAAAGGCTGTGGCGGAGCTGATTCGTGAAGCTGGAGGTAATGACTCGGAGACTCGTCTTGGTCGGGAAAAAAATGAAAATGGTGTTGCTGGTGCTGGTGCTGGTGCTGGTGCTGGTGCTGGTGCAGAGACTGGGGCGGAGGGGCTCCGACAAAGGACGTAGGAGGCACTTACTTGCTGGGATGGTTCTGAACTTCTGAGGAACAAAATAGGGGGGGGGGGGGGGTGGGGCTGGGTGGCAGGAGGGCATTCTTTTGGCGTCATCTTCCTTGATACTTGTTTCGGATGCCATTTGAAGCGCGGAGACTGCTTTATTATTTAGGGAGAGTTGTATATTTACTCAATGTATGTAATCATGAAGTACGAGACATGTTTTTGGGGACTTTGGGCATCATGTGAGACTTTTGACTTTTGTAGGCGTCATGAAACACTGTTGTGAATCTGGCTACGAAAGGCTACATACTACATACATAGGTACCTACCTACCTCCCTACTCAGATTTCGCCGTGACCCTCCGGGAGCCCTCCGGGGGCGCTGCCGCGGGCTGTTCTCGCTGCGCTCGCGTCGTCACAAACATACAGTAGAGTTAGGGACATAGCTGAAGGCGAGTCATCTTCTTGCATCGCAGGTCATTTAGTTCCATATTCTTGAAAATGGAGCTTCTCTCTCCTTGAATTAGATTACTATCTCAGTTTCAGGCAGGAGTCATCTGTTTTGTTCTCCCTGGAAAGGCCCGTGCTTTTAGAATTTTGCTTAGATCAAAAACAAAAAAAAAGAAAAAGGTTATTGTTCGCACAATGATTATAAAAGTGTATGGTGGCCTGTGCATTTCTTGCAGCTTTAGCCGGGAAATATCCCTGTTCTTTAGTAGGAGAAAGGGGGATTTTGCGGTTGAGGGTTGATCACGATTCGCGATTCAACTCCGTCTCTAGTTATCTACACTCGCTTCGCCTTGGCCTTGTTACGCGGCAGGCCCTTTTCCTTGCGCATCTTGACATCCACTTCTGCGAGCCACTTGCTCGCGTTGTAGAGCTGCACGCCATTGATGATCTGCTTGACGAGCATGAACGGGAGGCTGATGCCCGCGATGAGCCATGGACCCAGCGAGTCCATCTTGTTAGTGCGGGCGATTTCCAGGGCCGCTGCGCTGAAGGGATCGGGGAACATTTGTCGGAGCAGAGAGGTGTTAACTGGGGCGCCGGGGTTGATGTGTCGGCCGCTGGATTCTTCGACGCTCTTGAGCAGATGAGGGGATAGCCAGGGCGAGGAAAAGGCGAGGAGGTAGAGGCCGATAAAGAACAGCTCGTTGAGGGCGCAGAGCGTAAAGAGGACTCCCTGTGTGCATGACGATACATTATTAGCTTGACTGAACTTGCTCTTCATTCCCATTTCCTTTTCTATTTTCTGCCCGCCCGCGCTCTATTTTCACGCACCTTGTTGGTGTAGTATAGGTTGAGTAGCCAATTTTGGCTCTTGTCAATGTTTTTGTGGCTCGAATCGGAGCCGCCAACCACGAGCGTCGCATACATGTGCATGTAGTGGCTCGAAAAATCCAGGGCAATCAAGCCCTGGAATAGAATAGCCCATCGAGGGAACGCAGATGATAAGAAGACGAGGAGGCACGACGTGGTGCACCGATCCGTCACCATGTCGAGCACGGCTCCGAAGCGCGTCGATTGTTCAAAGGCCCGGGCGGCATAGCCATCAACAGCGTCGAGTAGACACGAAACGCTATACAGGACCGAGCAGGTTCGTGGATGCACCGGCATGTAATAAAGAGAGGCGATGGCGAGAACAATGCGAATGTATCCTAGATGGGAGTAAGAACTCCGGGTTAGCTGCCAGAACTGCGCATGATGGAACAAAACTGTCTTGTCTCACAACGCACCGATGATGTTGGGCCAGAACAAAAAAATGTTCTCCTCTTCTTCCTCAGCGACCGAGCCTTTCTCGACGGGGCTTACAGACCCGTTGTCGGTCATGAATGTGGTCTGCTGCTGGTCATGGTCGGATGAAGCCGCAGCGACAGCTTCGCGCAGCTTTGATGATTTTCGTCGGCTCTGGCGGGCAGACATTGTCGATGCGGAAGGGGTGGGAAGGCTTCCTAATGAAAAGACGTTTTCAAGAAACGCGCTCTCTCTCAATGAACGGCTTGGCGGACTTGATGATGCCTCGAAGGAAGGGGGGAACCGAGCAGGTTGCCCGTCTGCGATGGGAGGTTGAAGCTCGGCCTTGAAAGGGACTACGGGGACCCGAAGCTGGCTAGGCTAGTACTGTATGTAGGAGTTTTCAATGCCGCGCGCGGCGCCTTGGCGCAACCGACGAGCCGAAAGGCCGAAAGGGGCGCTCGTCACTGTGGTCACTGGTGTGGCAGTGGCGACCGGCTGAGGCGCAGTCATGTACCAGAAATCAGATGGAGTGGGAGAAAGACGCGCCAAGTCAATGTAAAGCAGAAGCTTGTTGAAGAAGGGAAAAAAAGTAGTAGTAGAGGCTGAGGAAAGAGAAAGACACGAGACGGAATGAAGAATGCGGACGGAAAGACGTCAGACCAAGGGAAGTGGGTTCGAACATCATGGCCCATTGGGCACGGAATAACGTTTCGGCCCATGAGCCATGGCTCCGTTTACTCCCGTACTCCGTAGCTTCGTTTGGCCCTCAATAGGTACCTAATGTAGGTACCTACTGTATCGTGAGGGACTTTGAGTACGGAGACTCGGAGAGGGTATCGACGCGCTTTCCCAACTCTTGTTCACCATCACTTGACGAGAAGCAGCTCTCTCGCCTCAGATGGCCGTGACGCCATGCACATACTCAATCACGCAAGCAACGGGACATGCAAGATAGCGTCAGAAAAGATCGGTGCTGGCTGGCCCCAGGCCCTTTCTTCTCACGATAGCCTCCTTCTCTCACTGCGCATTTTCATCTCTAGGCACCAAAGGGCGACGTGTGCAGTCCTGGCAGAATTGATATCTATCCAATCTGCGCGATCGAATTAGGTACGTCGTCTTGTCAAGCAGCGAGGAGATCATGGACAGCGGTTGCGATTCTTCTTTACATTTCTCCGAGTCCATGCTCGGGCCGCTCTCCGACGAGCTTTTGGCTTGCAGGCTGCTTGTGGCATGCTCAGATCGCCCATCAGAACGGCCAAGTATGCAGCTCAAGTCGTTCCGCACATGCAGAGCAATGCCGAGACGGTCTAACCCACACGCCACTCTCAACTCATCATCCGTCCCTTTCTTCCAAACGTACTTCATGCTGCATGCTTCTCGAGGGTTCTGTTCCGCCTACTCCACTCCTTCAGAGGACTTGGCTTCTTTCCGGCTACATATCATCCTCGATCTGTTGCAGTACCTCTGCGCGCAAGAAACGAGGGAACCATGTTCCTTTTCTCCCGTCCATGGCCTATGACCTATCGTTGGCAGAGGCGGGACGCGGTCATGGGTCCTTGCGTGCCATAGGTATTAAGTAAATAGGTGGTAGACGCCCGCAAATTTACAGGATTAGGCCTCCTGCAGAGGCGGCTGTCCCAGTCTCCTGACGTCAGGCATACCAAGGCTTCATGCCGTCCGACGGCCGCGGAATCACGTCCCCTTAGACTAGTCTGATTCATCATTTGAGAGTTGTCTGTCGCCAAGCGCAGCATCAAGCCTCGGACGTCGCATTGCCCTAGTCGGAGTCGTGGGAGGTACGCTTACTCTCCTTGCGCAACACTTGCAGTTGCGTCTCTTTATGGTTGGGATCAATCCATGTGGTCTTGTTGAACGGCCAATTGGGTCACGATCCAAGTGCAGCGCTTCTATCAAGTCGCAGAGTCTGGTCGTTTGCCGTCGGCTTTTGGGGATCGTGCAAAGCATATCCGACACGCGACTCCATGGCTGCTGTGCTGTTGGTTGGCGAAAGTAGCACTCCGCATCCGAGAACAGCTTTGCTTACTTCCGGCGCTTAGTATCGTAATCCTTGTCGTGGACTGTAGTACGCGCAAACGTGGCTTTGTGTTCTTTGCTCCTTCTCTTCTGGTGAGCTTGGGCTTGTCAAGACTCAATGGTGACAATGGCCTTTCGTCGTTTCAAAGACGACGGTACATAGGTAATCTTGATGACAAGGGGCCGTTTGGCTCGCGGTCTTTGGCCAGTATGAGGGCAATTCTTGTGTCTTTTCTTCGTATGTACTTGGCACACGTAGAGAATGCCGACAGAGACTCATGATGTGCAAAGGCTCGGTACTTGTACGCCGCCGCACGCCTTGTAAGCCGTGGACGCCGCGCTACATATAATGGACCCGCTCATGCAAAATTGACAAAAAGGACCCCGGAGCCGCGAGCGTGCGCCGTGGGTGCGCCGTGGGTGCGCCGTGGGTGCGCCGTGGGCACGGGTCGTCCCATGTCCCTCACCCGGGGTATGTACCGATATGTACAGTTCACTTAAGTCATTTAGGTAATTAAGCTATGTACCTCCTATGTACATACATGTATAATACATATATGTAACTGGACTGGGATAGATGGGCTCTTGTGTCTTCCATCATCAATCCATGTATGTGTGTAGGAGGTACCTAATCATTCAGAATTGACGACGGAAAGTCAAAAAGGACTTCCCGAATGCGCTGGTTGTCGCCGAAACATCCAACATGTTGTCGTGGTGAACTGGACAAGATGTGGCTTCATTGGCTTTCGCTTGAAGTCATCTCAATCACATGTTCCATTGATACCCCAGGTCAGGTGGCCTCCGTTCACGACATGCGGTTCAAGTTGGGCCCAGGAGGTCAGCCTCAACGCCAAGCTCAACAAGAGCTGCAACGATGCCCTCTGGGGCGCCGCGAATGATAGCTCTACAAATCCGAGGCAACAACTCCGAGCCGGAGTTCGAGCCGGACTTGTCTGTTCGACGAATCGGATTGGCATCTTTCTGCCATGTGCATAGTCACCTATGTATGTATTCTCGGGCAGAACTGCAGTGACCAGGAACCGTCATCCGATCGGGAGAATCCCTTCGTCCCGTGGGGTCTGGCCAAATTGCTGCACTCACAATCAATTGACTTCTGACGCCCCCACAAACAACCCGCCAGGTCGGGGATGAAAAGATTCTCATGAACGAATGCCACTAGGCTCATGAAAAGAGCCGCCTACCAACAATGAGAACGATATATCGGCTGAAACCCTGGTCAAAGAACTCATCTGAAGTTGACGGACCGACGGACACACGCGCGAGTTGAATGTGTTGCCACAATGCCACCGAATGGAGAGAGGTACCTTTTCTCGCCACGTCTCACGGTCTCAAAGTCACGACTACTGTACATCATCTCTCACAATTCAGATAATGCAGCCAATTACTTTGACGACGTATCATATGCAGCGGATATGACATTGCAGAACTTGGCATGGGACAAGGGTTTCTGGACGCGGGTGGTAAATCAAGAAGGCTGGCCATGTGGCATGCTCCACTGACCACTTGCCATGATGCCAGATTTTCCCATTATCAGCAAAAGTCCATACTGACACGACCCAATACGGTGGATTAGAACCATGAGATCTCCTTCACCACCGCTGAATGCTTACCGTGTTGGCTGGAAACACGAAAGGAGTCAAGAAGTCTCCTATCGTGGTTGGCATGGCACTCCAACAAAAGGGTCCTCGAGAGTCGACTATACATGACTTGTGGCAGATATCAAATTCAAGCCCTCAGCCAGCTCCGGCTGCAAGAAGGGCTGCCTCGGCACCTTCACCAGCCACCTGTGATCTCTGTGCCGTGTGGACGGCACAGCATCTGAAGGAAGGGCGAATCCCGACTCTTGGATTGCCAGCACCCATCATATTCAATATGAGCGCTACGACAGTAAGACAGGATCGATGTAGAGTGACGAAAGGCTACTGACCGGGCGACGAGGGTCACATACGTGTGTATGACCAGCGAGATGGGCGGTGAAAATGAGGCTGGCACATGGCAACATGGCAACTTGAGCAGCTCTTTGTATGCCGTTACATCACCATGCCGCTGTCAGCGAGTGACTAGACGCAGCTTCCTGCTTGTGCGTGAGGGGTACTTGACCGCGACTCGCGAGAATGATTGTTTGCCGCTTTGTATGGCGGCGTTGAACACCAGGACAATCTAGCTACATACAAGGCTCATAACCCTAGGCTCCATACATACTGTCACATCATACATGTCATGTATCATCACGGCTATCCAAGGTCGCTCATCCGGTCCATGCAGCATGCACGATCACGCGTAGAAAAGAAGATGGCCGATTGGGTTCGCGATGAAGCAAAGTCGGCGGTACAAGGGTACATAGACACCAACTGCTCGGAATCTGGCACTTTTCGTAACTCCCATTTTCCCAACTAGTCATAGCCGGCAACAACATGACAGCCAAGCTGATGCCGGCTGTCACCCCGCACGTAAATGCAACTGCAGCGCCGCCTGTCAAGTTACATCGGACCAGTCACCAAGAATAAGATTCCCATCATGATCTCCCGTTCTCACATGTTGGGTTGTCTGCTCTTTGCTTTCTGGCTACATACTTACAAGTTACTACATGATGAGAGAATGAGATCATGGGAGGCAGGCATAGCAAACGTGGGCTCTTTCTCTCTCTTCTCGTTTTACTATATATTGGCAGCTTTCCGTCGTTGTTCTGCTCGAATCCGAACCGTCAAGTCAAGCAAGGCCTTTCCACTGATACATCATACAACCAACTCAGCTCCTTTCAAACTTACTTTTCTCACTCTCCTTCATCTTTATTATTCAGTGTGCTCTGCTGTTCTCCCTCCTGTGTCATCACCTTACCACCGCAAGCACAACTTATATATTGTAGTCAGATAAAAGATCCGATCCTTTGCTCAGTGCTGTCGGCAGACTCTTCCACCTGAGAAGATCATCAAGCTTCGCTCTTCTTTTGCTCCACGTCGCGCTCAGCTCACGCTCATTTGGGTAGAACTCTCTTACATTACACACTCCCTTAGTCTCCCTGTCTTATACTCCACTCTGTTCCCTTATCCATGTGTAGCGCGAGGATCTTGCCGCAGGACGGCATGCCTTTGACGAGCAAGCTCATGGAGTTCGTTCAGCGTTTAGAGAGTATACGGCAATATAGTAGAGACTCTTATGATCAGCTTACACATGTAAGTTTCCTTCTTTTTGAGGGCGTTGCAAATCAAGACTAGCTGACTGAGGACTCACCTTTCACCCTGCCAGGATCTTCTCTTACATTGCCGTACTCTCGAGACGTCTTTCCAGAGACTGGAGACAAGACATAGGGATGAATTACAGGATTGTAAGAGCGAAAACCTAAAGCTTATAGCCCAGCTCTCCAACAGCGAGGCTACAAGCGATTGGTACACCAGAGAGATCTTTGGTATTAGGGTATGAAGGGATCGTGGGTCCCTAACCACGTCTAACACAAACTCCTCTCCCAAATTGGGTAAACTGACCATACTGTAGAATAAGAATGCTTATGTTCTCGTCGTAATTGACGGCGACGGCTTGCTGGTGCGCATCTCCTATAATACAATTCCAAACCCCAAGAAACGCAGAAAGTCTACTAACAAGCCCCAAGTTTCGCGATCAATGGATCGAACAGGGCCTCGAAGGAGGCAGAAGGGCAGCCTTGGCCCTCCAAGATGCGGTCAGAGCTCGATGTGGCGAGCACGCAAACGGTGTGGAAGTTGTAGCAAAAGTCGTGGCCAACGTCGACGGCCTGGCCAAAATCTTAGACCGGGACGTATCTGACATTAGAGGCTTTGCCCTAGGCTTCACACAAGCCAAAGCCTCTTTTGATTTCATCATCGTTGGCCCCGAGAACGGCTGCACGCCAGCCAAAGTCAGAGGTTTGTCTTGCCCCGTGGGCCGTCTGGCCAAGACTCAAGTATTTCACTACTGTACAGTGTAGTGCAGGGACCGCTGACTTTTCACACTCGACGTTTAGAAACCGTGAAGTGGCATAGCAGAAACTATAACTGCAAACATGTCCTCATGGGTATCTCACATGATCCTTCGTACACCAGCTTCCTTGACGGAATCGCGCTGGACGAGGATCAATGTGAGCGGCTGACCGTTCTCGAGGGACTTTCCGCCCAGACCGCCGATGTTCCCTCAAACATCAAAAGAGCCAGTCTGGGCAACGAACTCTTCCGCACCGACGGACATATGGATCGTGATGCACCTATCTGGCCACTTGGTGCCTGGGCAACAGTTCCCCGGGCATGCAACCCCGCCAGAAGCGTCACATCCACGAGCACACGGCGCTCGTACGCCAACGTTGCCAACAGCGCTCTGCGCAGTCCTCCTCCCCTTCCTCCGTCACCAAAGACGTCTCTTCTGGTTCCGCCGAAGCCCATCGCGCGCCCTGTTCAGGTTCGGTACCAGCAGGTCCCGCCACAGCGGCCCGATTGGAACCCGGGACCTCGCGGATTAGATGAGCCCATCGCCGTGAGTGTCTCTGTCATGGAGAGCGTCAAGAGGCGCAGGAACTCGGAGAAGCTGTGCAACAATCACTTCCTGCGTGGACCGTGCACCAAGGGAGCTAGATGCTACTTTGTGCACAACTACAGTCCTAGTAAGGAAGAGGTTGATGCAATCGCTGTGTTGGCGCGCCAGAACCCGTGTGCGAATGGCCAGGGGTGCAAGGCAAAGGAGTGCATATACGGGCACCACGTAAGCCATTCCTTCCCCTGATGACTTGGTCTTCACATTATGCTCTCTCGTGAAACCTCCCCCCCCCTTTTCTTCTTTGTCGAGAAAAAGTCCTAGGATGATAACTAACATCCGATAGTGTCCAAGCATCCGAGACGGGGTTTGTACACACCCCTTTTGCAAGTTCACGGCTCAAGCTCATCCGCCGGGAACAAAGTTCAAGAGCCCAAGTTTGAGGGCGGCTTGATCTGAGAAAGGGATGGCCTCGGACAGGGGCAGCAGTCCAGTCGACCTGGTCTCAACAGGCACTGAGTACTCTAGCCCCTGGAAGGATTTGGACACGGTAGACTGATATCGCTCGTCAAAGCCACGATCACATGATTGTAGCTTGAGATTGAAATGTAAGAGAGTAAAAGAGGGAATTATTCTGACATGAAGATATATTCTGACATGAAGATGTTAGCATGCCTGATATCCCTGAAGGGATGGCCGTATTCCGTATGGTCTAAAGGCGTAAAATATACAGAAGTACCTACACACACAAACAAACAAATGATGGGTGGTCTGCTGGAGTAAGTAGACAGGTATGAAGAAACAATGTAATTCGAAAAGAAAGACTTGAACATGCACACGTCTTAACCCCTTTGTGTACAAACACGTGTTGTTATAGTCGCGCAATTATGTTGAAGTAAGAATTGAATTCTCCATTCTCCCAGGGCCACGACCAGTGACCACTGAACCACTGACCACTGACCACTGACCACAGCCGTAGCCGTAGCCGACCCCACCACAGCAAGAAGTTAGAACCCACCAAAAACGACAACCCATCGCACATCACTCACCCACACCAAATCTCTCCTCGTCACCACCACCATCGCCATCCATCCATCCATCCAAAAGAGCAATCATGTCCCGCGCAATAGTAGAAGAATGCTCCGACAGCGACCCAGACATGGTCCCCGACCCCGACGAAGACGACATTGACGACTTCCTCGACTCAGACATCATCCGCCGCATGCCTCCCACCACATCCACAGGCTCGCAACAGCAGCTCCCTCTGCGCCCGCACCCGCACCCGCAAACCCAACACCATCACCAACACCACCAACCACCCACACAACTCGCCGCCCCCGACCGCTCCGCCTTCAACTCCTACCAATGCCTCTACCCAATCTACTTCGACTCCCTCCGCACCCGCACCCAAGGCCGCCGCGTGCCCTCCTCCCTCGCGTCTCCCTCCCCCCTCGCGCGCGAAATCGCAACCGCCTGCTCCCAGCTCCGTCTCCAGACCGTGCTCGAACCAGACAAGACCCATCCCAAGGACTGGGCGAACCCCGGACGCGTCAAAGTCTGTCTCAAGGCTCCTCCTCCTCCTCCTCCTCCGGGGCTGGGCCCATTATCGCAGCCGCAGCCGCAGCACGGCATCCGCAATAAACACCACTTGTATATTCTTGTCGCCAAGCATCTTCTCGAGAATCCTACTACGGAGAATAGTCCCGGGTTGAGGGCCCGTTTGGGGGGCCAGGTGCAGCCTCCGGAGGGGACGGCGTATCCGAGGCCAGCGGTGCCGAGGGGGTGGAAAATTAGCGAGTTTGTGCCGTATGTTAGTCCGGCGATGACGGGAGGGGGTGTGTCTGAGAATTTGCTCACCGATATGATGAGGGGGATGCAGGGTGGGGGGGATCCTATGGCGGCGTTGATGGCGGGGGCTACGGGGGGGGCGGGAATGGGCGATATGGGTATGGGAGAGGGAGCTGCTGCGAGTTCGGGGGGAAAGAAGAAGAAGGATAAGAAGGGGAAGGGGAAGGGGAAGGGGAAGTCATGAGGGAGGGAGGGAGGGAGGGAGAGTGGTGTGGATGGATGGGAGACAACTTACAAGGATGAAAAGATGAGATTTTCGGATGGGATGGATGTAGCTATCGAGTGTACGGTGATGATAGCGCGGTTTGGCATTTACACATTTTCGTATCATGTGTATACATACATACATACATATTCGTTCGTATAGAGCCACGCTCTGCCCAAGCGTCTGCGGGCGATGAAAGTGTGGACCGACTCAGGAAATAATATGGATATGTCTGGTGCCAAAGTCGTACCACGTTGGAATATATATTTGGAATTATGTATCTGAAACTATACTTTATACTCGGCTCCCTCACTCGCCAAGGTACGAGGTAATGATGCAGGGAGGCATACATACATACATATATGTACATACATGCATGCATACGGTACACCGTACGACACAAACAGTCGCCTAGCCTACCTCCTAGCCCATCTTACACAAAAAACGCCATGATACAAAGATAGGAGCATCAAAAGTCAACCTCCACTACTTGGATCCACTGGGTATCTACCTTAGGTACCTGTACATACCTCCTAGGTACCAACAATGACCTCAAATGCCGCCACAGAACATGAGGCAACAAAACAACAAAGCAGAAGCTACTCCGTACAGTACATCTACGTATACATACATACGTGCATACCTACACCGCCACCCCAACACCCTGCAACGCCTCCCACGCCCTCGATCCCACAATCTCAACATTCCTCCCCAGACCACTCCCCGCCATCATCTTGCCATCCAGCCCAGGCAACCGAATACACAACTGCGCAGCCGGATTCCGAAGCCCCCCCTTCGTCTTCGTCTTCGCCTTCGCCTTCTCACTCGCCTCCTGTGTACTCCGCAAAAGCGACGACTTCTTCACCACAGAATCCCGCCAGGCTTTCCACGAGACATAGTCCTCCGTCTGCTTCGCAGCATGGTACTGCGCCGTCGTCTTGGCTGGTTTCCACGCGAGTCTATCCTTGGGGAGGCCCGCAAAGTTGAATATGCTCGCCGAGGTCGTCATCTTGACCAGCTCGCCTAGCACGTCTTTGCCCTCGGCCACGACGAGCGCCTGGCGCTGCTCTGCGATGGGTGTCGGCTTTTTCAGCGGTTCGGTGAGCCACTCGCAGTTTTGTGGCTCCGTCATGCGCGCTCGGCGGTTATCTTCGCGGAGATAGCGTACGGCTGATTGTAGGCTCTCGACGTCCTTCTTTAGGCCGTCCATTTCGCGGGCTGTGGCTACGGCGCGTTCCTGGCCGGCTTTCATGCCTGCGGCGTCGGCACCCTCGGCGTAGGCGCGGCTGTCGCTGGCAATCTTCTTCCATTTGTCGCGCTCGGACTCGAGGCTCTTGAGTTCGCGGTCTTGTTTTTCAATGTCCTCTTTGAGGCTGGCGGCTTGTTCGCCGGCTGCTTCTAGTTGTCGCTGTAGGGTGGTGATGCGCTCAATGTTGGCGTGGGCGTCGCGCATGCGTGACTCGAGAGTCTCAATCTTGAGGACAGCCGTGCTGAGGTGTTCGTCTCTTTGTGCAATGGTCCTGCGGGCTTCGTTGTGCTCTTCCTTGAGACGTCGCAGCTCTTCCTCGGCATCGACGGGCACTGTCTTGAGGGCCATGAGCGCCTGGGACCGAAGCTTCCATGGTGCAGGTTGCACGTAGAACTCTTGTGTCTGGTCGAGGTCCGTCGCCAATGTGGTCACATCGGTAATCTGAGTAGTGAGCCGGCGCAACTTAGTTAGGTAGGCAGAGAAAGTATCAGGCTCCTCCGCCGAAATCACGTCGACAACGCCCTGGTGCATGGCCTGTTGAATCTCGTCCAGCGTAAAAGGCTCATTGCGTCCTTCGTCTTGTGTAAGCAGACCGTGGACGCCGTTGCCCATAGCTCGTACCATGCTTGCTAGTTCTTGGCTAGCAGACTCGCAACGCTCAAACATCTCCTTGGTTTCTGGATGCAAAGACAGAGATCGTATCCTGAGATCCTCCAAAGCCCGTACTGCCTTTCCAGCAATTACCTTGGTGCTTCTCGTCTGTGTCGTGGCCGCGTCGAGCGTTTTGATGAAGAGCTGGCTCATCTCATCCCCGCTCTCGCCTTCAGCGCCTGGAACGGCTCTCTGGACCATCGTTTTTACCGTGTTGAACGAAATCGCTGCCATGTCCAGGTGGCTCTGCACCATCAGCGAGGACATGTGGATCTCGTCTGCAAAGCTTGAGGGACTGTCGGAAATGTGCACCTCTGCCAGGTGCGACATGACGGCAATGGTTCGCTGCAGATCGTCGGCGCACTTCTTCTCCTTCAAATCGTCGCGGCGGAGACCATCAATCCAAGCATTCAGTGCGCGTTCCACAGGCTCAACTTCGAGCAACGAGTTTTGGTACTTGGCGAACTGCTCAATCGTACAGTGGCTAATGTCGTTGACGAACCGGTCGCACATGGCGGACACCCAAACCAGCTTGTCCACAGCATCGCACCCTGCAAGAATGTCGTCCTCGTGGCCGACATGCGTCTGATCATTGATGCGTTCCTTGATAAATCCGTTGAGTAGATTCGCCTTGAATGCGAGTCTCTTGAATCGTAGCAACGCAAGCACGGAGTCCCGGTCTTCCTGGTACGTGTCGGGCAGGAAAAGTTTCACAATTTCCAGATGCTGGTCAGCCTCCTGCGCGTCCAGACGACGCAACTCCAGGTCAATCGTCTTGGCCTGCGCCTTGGCCGCAGAAAGCTGAAGCTTCATGTTCAGGTCCATCATGGCTCGGGATCGATCATTAAGCTTCTCCGATTCTCCTTCAGTGACTGCCTGAGAAGCCCGCATGTCCTCCAAATCGCTCTGTAGATTGGTGACAAGTTCACGGAACCGCGAAACTGTGTACTCCATGTCTTCGAATGCTTCTTCCTGCTGACTGGCCCGTCGTGCTTGCTCGGTAATGACACTGTCCTTGAAATCCAACTCTTCTTGCATCTCCTTTTCGTTCTGCACATGGTTGGCCTCAAGCTCATCGTTAATCTCCTTGAGGCTCTCCAGGTCTTCGACGACGGCCTTGAGTTCCTCCAGTTGCTCCGCCATGCTCATGTTTCGCTCCGTCAAGTCTTCGATCATGTCTTCTGCGCCAAGCGCGGTATCGAGTTGCTGCCTGAGGTCGTCCACAGCCGCCTCTGATTGCGCCAGCTTTTCCCTTGCAGATTCAAATGCCGTCTTCATTTTACTAAACTCTTTCACGTCTTCCTCAAGGCCAGCGATTTGATCTCGAAGCTCCTCTTCCTGGGCCTGGGTCAGATCACGGAGCCTGAGCAAAGCCTCTCGCAGACGCTCATTTGTTCTCTCCATCTGCAGCCAGCCAGTGCTTGCACGGTCTTCAGGTGTCATGCCATTACTGTATTCCGAGTTCTCTTCTCGGAGCACCTCAACTTCAAGTTCTAACTCTTCCGATTTTTGCTTCAGTGCGTCTACCTCCATCTTTAACACCTCGGCCGTTTCTTCCGCCATCTCTCGGTCAAGCGCCGCCAGCTCAAGCGCAGTGTCGTGCTCGGCCTGCATGGCTTCAATCGATTCGAACTTGGCTTCTGCTTCTTTGAGCTGCTTCCGCAGGTCTGCATTTTCCTGTTGTTGAGGCTGATATTTTTGCTGAAGCTTTTGAATGATTCCCTCAAACTTGTCCCGTTCGCCCTGCACCTTGTCCAATTGTTTGAGCTTGTCTCTGTCCTCCGACCGCTTGCGTTCGAGAACCTTGAGTTTTGCCTTCAAATCCTCAATCTCGCGGCTGGCCACCGTAGCACTGGAAGCGACTCGTTGCGCAGGCACAGCAGCAGCAGCTGTAGACCTTTTAGCTACCGGCGTAGTGGTGGACGATGCTTCTGGCGATTTTTGAGTTGCCCCCATTCGCTCAAACGTTTTCGATCGTCCTGCCAAGGGGCTGTTTGGTTGCGGTGACAAAACATCGCCGTCGCTCTTCACCGAGGACCCAGGACCTGTGTCGTCCGCGGAGCCGCTGTCTCGTTCTGTCTGCGAATCATTTGAGAGGTTTCGTCCAGATTCCGGGCGAGATACCGTTCTAAGGGACCCCAATTGCCGGGCAACGCTCACAGACCGTACTGGAGCACCTCCACTCTTTGGTACCACAGAGGACATTGAGGAAACCCGCGTCGTTCGTGATAGGGGCACAGCTGGTGGTCCCATCGACGTTCTTTGTGATGTTGTCGATGCACGTGCTCGTCCGGCTGCTGCAGAGCCCGAAGGACCCCGTCCATTAGAGGGTGTCCCCGTTCGTGAGGCTGCGGCGGTACTGGAGCCCGCACCCAGCTGCTTGGTTGGCGATTTCGTTGGCGACCTCCCCAGACTTGTCGGACGAGGCCTGGTAACAGGGCTAGGACTCGGAGCATTCAAACTTCTTCTCTTGGTCAACGCAACATCGCCACCGACTGCTGTCTTGATTGCCGAAGGAGCAAAGCTGCTGCTTGGACGAGCCGGCTTCCGAACTGGTTTCGCGGTCGGCGGCTGAGCGATGATGGTCGCCATGACGGGCTTGACAAACATGCCGTAGCCGGCCGGGCAGTCGAAATACCGGATGCCCTGAACGCTGCCATCGTTTTTGCCCGTCTTGTCGTCCAGTTCAACGCCAATCCAGTCGCCGACCTGGAAGCTGGTCTGGCCGGCAAAGCGGACGGTCGCCTTGCGACCATCGCTGAGCAGCACTGTCTGGCCAGGCTTGAAATCTGGCATCATGAAAAGTTGCGTGGAGGGATTGAGGGCATCGTGACGCCTAGAGCAAAGCGGTAGAGCTGACGAGGTCTTGGTCTGATATGCTGTTGATGCTGTCGCGTTGCGTCAGGGGTTGATGATACGGTGACGGGCCAGTCGTATCGTAAAGTTGCAAGTTGCAACTTGCTGCTGGAGCCTAGAGGTGCTCAATGGCAGCCACAATGGATGGCCAAGCCACAGCGCTGCTGCCGCCACCAAGACGCGTCCAGACTCCACAGGCCCCCCATCAGCCACACTCACTATAAACAAGCGCGGTCTGGTAACTGCCGCGTGAGTGCCTGAGACGTAAGGCATCCAGATCTAGAGATCTATCATCTGAGACCCTCAAACCACCGCACGGCATTGGCGCCCACACTTCCTTCCATTTTTGGTCGCATGAACAAAGGACCACCCCACCAACCTCTCAACACCTTTTTGCAGTGTTACCACACCAATCAACACATGCATGACACACTGGGTCCAAGTTTCGGAGCAACTCGCATCTCGTCATGATGAATCTACAATGTAGGCTACCTACGTATGTATGTACGGATTCCACATGCGACACTAGAAGGCCCTTTACAGCGCTCGGGAGCAATCTCGATCCAATCTAGCGACGCCCCTTTTCTGCTCAGTGCTTCCCCCATATCGTGAGCCTCGTGAGCCAAGCACAGCAAGCACTAAAAAAAAAGTTTTTCATTTTGCCGAAAAATCACCATGCAGATTTTTCGCCGTCCCTCAGAAGGGCAGGGCACAACGATTGTGTTCCACGCGAATCAGATCGATGCTCTCTAAAACGATACGGGTCTCCGATTTTGAATAACCTCGTCCTGATACCGCCGTTCCCTCATCCATTCCATGACCTCGAATCCCATCCGCCGTTCCATGGCTTCATCTAAGTTGTGGCCTCTTGGCACCTTGACTGTGATGAGTCCTATGTTCTTTGACACGTCCACGATCCCTGCGTCGTCTTGTCCGTCACTGCTCTCTTGCACATACACCACAAGGTCGGGGGCCGCTGTGCCTCGCCAGAAATTGGCCATCCACTGCCAATGATCAGTAGGCGTATATTTGTCTGAGATAGGCATTGCCGATGCAAATTTGTCTGAGATGGTGAGACCAAATCCGCCTTTAACTAAAGCGACGGGTGTTTTGGAAGATGCTGTCGGTCTGGGTTCATCGTGCTGGGGAGTCAAGGATTTGATTGACATTGCTCGCATGATCCTGGAATCTGTGTCCTCGTTCTCGTTGTTGAGATTTGCACCAACATGTCTGCTTGTGACGTGCTGCTCAATTTGTCTCGATTTTCGCCTCCACGAGAGGATGACTTTGAAATAGGCGGAGAGCAAATCTTCCTCAACAGCTGCCCCCTGCGATCCGGCCGCTCGCCTTGCCTGTCCAGCATTGAAATCCTGATACTCCGTTGTGCTCGGATCGGAATGGTCAGTATCACCAGGCTCGTCGTGTGTCCAGATCTTGAGCGCAACGTCACCACCAGCAACGAGGATCTTCTCAAGAGATCGACCAACCTGCTCCAGGATCGTCGGATTGGCGCCTTCAACGACGATAAAAGCACCTCGCTTGTCAAAATGGGGCGCACGTGTGTCCGCACAAGCCGGTGGATCAGAGATGCTTGTCAGGAACTTGAGTTTCTGCGTCACGCTTGGTTCCCTTGGTGTCGTATTTGCGTCCATAGATGTTGAAGAGTGGTGGTTCCAGAGTGGTGAGACATTCAATCTTGTTGACGGGATGCCCACATACCGGCCGTCCAAGCTAGGAGACTGGGAGCGAGAGGGAGGGCCCGATGTTTGCAGCGGCGGCAAACGCAAGGACTCATCAAATCCGCTGTGTCGAGGATCGAAAGACTCCCTGTCGGATGACCAGGAAGAGGAGTGTGAGGGACGGAGAGGCGGAGGCATAGGACCGCTCTGTGACCTTGGAAGACTGGCTAGGTCTGGCAGCGTTGTTCCTGGATAGTATCCCATCGAGCTGGAGCTTCCTGTAGAAGTCCGTCCGAGATCGGGGGGTGGCCTAATCGTGTACGCCCCTAGTGCTCCCGTGACAGCATGGAAACCGCCTGTCCCATTGGCACGTCGTCGCTTCATGTCGGGGGAAATCGGGTCGCCATGCTCACCGTCTCGCATTGGATGCAGCTGATGTGGAAATGACAGGCTGCTCGTAGGAGACAACTCATAGCTTGATCGACGAGACGGAGAGGAACCGGTCGTATCCAGACGGGGGAGCGACGGCTGCAATTGGGAAGCCATTGTAAAATGTCCAGCCGGTGATGACGAAAAGGGAGTTGACGGAGTTCGCGGAGTCGCAATGGATCGTCCATGGCATTTGGGGCACCGGCCATGCTCATCTGTAGGCGAAGTAGTTGACCAGGACCCTTGCGTCTTGGTGCCTCGTCGGGGCTGGTATCGGTAGTTCGGGTACTGATGTTGATGTCGCTGCTTCTCCTCCTCGGCGAGCTTCTTCCAGTTTTCCTTGATGGCCTCACTCTCATGCTTCCACTTTTCTCCAATGATTTTTGAGATCTCCGGATTGGACAGCTTGGGGTTCTCTACAGTGACCTGGGACTGATGATGCTGGCGATACAGAATGAATGCTGAGATGGCGAGATTGATTAGCCACGTATTTATACATGAACATGATTGCCATACGGGAGTCTTGAAGCAGCGAACACCATTGTTTATTTTATTTTCCGACAACTCAAATCGCAGATCGATGACGGGCCAAGGAAAAGCTCACGGCGAGGCTCTTCGCCTCAACTTCAAGCAGTTTCGCGGGGGGGGGGGGAAAGAGGGGTTCAACTCAACAGCTTACCATTCCGCGGCCTAGGTATCTTTGGCGCTGGAGTACAAAGACAGATGATGTCTCGAGAGCCATCTTGTGCAACCTGTCCAGATGTGCCAGTCGTGAGCGGTACAAACATGCCGTGATTGGCATCAGCGTTTTGAAGTGTCGATGCTCTCTTTCTTCCCGAGCCTGCTCTGAAGGAATTGGGGGACGGTCTCCCGTCAGGTGTCAAGTCAAAACTGCCACGACGTCGAAACGGCGTGTCGAGGCTCATGTGCCGGTGAACTGATGCACCCACATCATTCATGTCTCGAGTGGTCAAGGAAAGTACTTGGGTCATGGTGCGATGGAGTGGTGTGCAAGGGGAGGGGGGTGTTTGGTTGGATGGAACACGGCGTTCGGTGGAAATCGGCGAAAACAGAATCACTCAATTCGGTTCATCTGTCTCCTTCCTCCCGCAGCTTGCACTACTTGTTCCCCGCGAATCTGAATGAACGGCTGAGTGGGGAGGCGTTGTTCTATTTTTTCCCCAAGAATGCAGCTGCCAAAGACTGTTGAGGAAACGAACGAAAGCATAGGAGGAGGAGGAGGAGGGAAAATGCAAGATAAAGGATAAAGGTCTTCTGGATGGCAAGAGCTAATAAAATAATGCTTTCAATTCGAAAATGGGGAATAAAGCTCAGCTACCTGACAGAAGTGCCTTTTTTTTATTTTTATTTTTTTCTTTGGGCTCGGCTTTACTTGGTGGCTAGCCGGTGGTATTCTCACATCTCAAACGAGCCCGCTACAGTTACAGCTCAGATGTCGACAATGAAGGTCTTTTTGCTTATCAACGGCCCGTCTTGGGATAAGCTCATGACTTGACTGACTAGCATGATGGCCAGCTGGTTTGCCGCCAGCATCTATCTAGGTATGTATGTATGTACAAACCTATGTACTCCGTAGCCTGTAGGCTGTAGGCTGTAGCGTGTACATAGCTCGTGGGACTTTGCCTGGCCTTTTTCTTTTGGGCCAGTGGCAACTCAATCCATGTCTCGGGAAACCTCAATTGTGGGTTTGGCAGCCAGCCGCAGACCTTGTCTGAAGGTTTTCGATCGTTCTGTCAAGATCGGCTCCAGACAGGTGAAGGTTGAGAGATCTCGTTTGCTCTCGTACGCCGGGTAGAAGGGGATTATACTTTAACTATACCACCTGCCGTGTCTTCTCAGTTTCGGGCCGTTATTACGATGACGATTTGGGTTGAGATGCTTCCCCAGTATTACCGGTAACGGAACAGTGTTCAGGAGAAGTGGGTGAACGTCCTCAAGGCTCAGAGCCTCAGACTCCAGAGCGGGGACGGGGACGAGGGGGCTGTGGACTTGGATCACTTGGATCATGGATGGAGTTTCGACAACGGAGAATTTGGGGGGCTTTCTGTCCGAATAGCCCCCTTTTTGGAACGCGCCATGCAACTTGTCTTCTGAACTATTGCTACATCGTGCAGCATGTCTGGCCAGGTAACAAACCATCCCATTTCTTTCCAAACGGACACATCGTTGCGGCCTTGCCCTGGGGTTGCGCGCGTCTCGAGCCGCCCAGCCCTCTCTCACATTTCGCCAGTTCTCGAACCCACAAAGACTGTCACCTTGTGGCTTTGTTGCCCATCCATTCTCGTCGATAAAAAACGGCGCCCTGCCCACACCCAGTCCCCGCTCTCAACTCTCGGCCGGCGACGACAATGGCCAAGCTTCATGCCGGCAGGAATGCAACTCGGCTAGCCTCTGGAATGCTCGACTTTGCCTGAGACACACAAAGGCTATTACGTCCAGCCCGTACACGGGGTGTCTGAACAACTCGTTGCTGCACGTGATGGGCCATCGATGCACACAATACATGACGTTTTGAATCTGCAGGCGTTGTCCTGCGGGGGGTGACCGTTGTTGTCGCACCGGGATTTGCCGCCAGAGACTTACTACCTATTGAACAGAGAAAGTGATTGACAGAAATCGGGAGAGGAAAGAAGGCGGGGGCAAACAAAAGCGTCAAAACCGTCTATCGACCGACGACCTGCGTGGCCTAGGTTGTAACAGCATGGCGCCTAGGTATCTAGCCGTCTGTTATACGGATAATGTATTGGCAGATTGTGCTTGTCCTCAGTCCCTGAATGTCTCACCCTGGCAAGCCGCTGTGGCCTGACAATGCCTCATGGAAGAATGAGCAAGGCCTTGGGACTTTGGGACTTGTTCCCCGCCAGAGATGTCAAAGGACATCAGGACATACAACTTACAAGAGATCAAATACGTCAAGACGTGATCCATGTATACACATCTGGGCATTTTCCACTCTGTCTTACTGTCTTGCTATATCCCTTTGTATCTGACACTTCTTCATGCCTCCCCTGTCTCCCCCCCCGCCTGTCTGTCTGTCCGTCTGCCTGCCTAGGTATTGCGTGCAGGCTGCTTCACTGCCAGCTACATAGGCCCTTTCTGTGACATCCTGTCCGTCAATATGACTTATCACGCCGAGGCATTGATTTGTGATTAATCTGAAGCTGGTCAGCCTTGGCAAACATCGACGGCTCCACCCGCAGGTGTCCAAAATAGAATATAATACTAATTAATACATACTCCTCTCTTTCCCTTCCACATCCAACAGGGACGAGTAACGGCAAGAGGACCACACATGGACAGGCCTTGGCATCGGGCATCAGAGGGCACAAACATGACACACATACAATAAAAAGGAAGAAAGAAAAGTAAGAGTAGAAAAAGAAAAAGACCTGAAACTCAAAAGTTATATATACATACACGTGACCATCCATATTGTCCAGCGCCATTGTGAAACCGTCTCCCAACGAGCAAAGCGATAAGCGGAAATACAAACACCTCAAGCGGACGCCAACTTTGCTCTGTTTTGTTTTGTTTTTTTCGCTGCTATCTCCAAGACGGATTATCTATAGCGACATAATTGCAAAAAAGGGATACCAAGTGCAAAGGAAAAGAAATAGAAAGAAAAGAGGACATCTACGAAATGTAGCCCCGTCCTGCTTCGCTGCTCAATAAAGTGGCACTACGGCGAGCGTCGAGGAACAAGTCTTCACACTCGCTGACGTCCTGGATGTCAATTTGAGAGCGACCGTTTGCCTTGGCAAGAATGCTAGTGTGTTGCATCGTCAGCGACAATGTCTGAGACATGACATAGTCCATCAATTATTTGGGAGGGGCCCAACGCCGCTCCGTTAGAAACATGCGGTTCCCAGTAGTCGTCGACGGTAATGGGAATAGGACAGGAGAGGAGAAGAACTTGGGAAAGGGAAAGGGGGCCCGGACTATCCACGGTCCACGGGACCCAAAAAGGGGGGGGGGGGGGGGGTG
>QEQW01000198.1:0-40940 GCA_004016085.1 Claviceps quebecensis
ACAGAAATACAGAAATACAGAAATACAGAAATACAGAAATACAGAAATACAGAAATACAGAAACATAGACATCGTCAAGAGCACTTTCTTTCCATTCTCATTACCTCTATTCATCGACGTCAACACTTTGCTGACCTCCATTCCCCCGTTCTGTGTTCCCCCGAGACGCAACATTCTCAAACGTGCAGCATGGGAAACTTCCTCGCCACGCCCTCCCACGAGGAATCTCAATCCACTACCACCACCGCGCCCTCTGTGGACCGCCTCACGCTCTTAGCCGGCCGCATCGGTACCAAGACACAGCTCCTCACGCAGGGCCTCCGCGCACGGGGCCTCCTCGCGCCATCTTACGAGGTAGATGGATGTGCGGACTTCCCCATCCAGGACTTGGACGCCGAGACGGCAGAGGCGCGGCAGGAGGTATTGGCTCTGACCAAGGAGTTGCGAGACTTGGTGCTGGGCCCGCGGGAGGGGTTGAAACTGATGGCCATAGATGTAAGTTAAATCCAGGACGTTTTGAACAACAGACACCAAAAGAAAGGAGAGAAAGCGGGCGGAAAGGGGAGGAAGAATCATCAGCCCCCGTATATTCACCCCGTTTCCTCAGAAAACAAACGTCTAACCCTTCCCAGATGGTCAATTACATCCCCCTCCACGCCATCTACATCTTCAAAATCGCCCAGGCCGTTCCCCCTACCGGCTCCATCTCCTATGAGCAGGCCGCGACAAAAGTCCATGCTCTCTCTGGCCACGAGATAGCCGTCTCAGAGCTCCGGCGACTCCTGCGCCTGGCCGTGGCCAATAACCTGTTCTGCGAGCCTCAGGTCGGCCACGTGGCGCATAACTGCAGCTCGCGTGTCTTGCTCAAGGATGAGGCGCTCGCGAGTTGGATTGGGATGTTTACGGAGGATTTGTTCCTGCCGATTGGGAATACGGTGGCTGCGATGCGCAAATGGCCAGGTTCAGAGGAACCTACCGAGACGGTGCGTTGGATAGGATTCCTCTCTGTGCTGCTTTGCCTACTTTTTTTTTTGGGTTTTATTTCTTGAGATGACATTCTTCCTTGTTTTGCTTTGGTTTTCACGTCATCTTGGTTTTTGCATTTTTTGCGTAGTCGACAAGCGGTCCAGATATGTACGTTTGGCAAGCGACTCACCGACTAACCGTGACCCGTCATAGGCCGTCAACGTGTCATACGGCCACCAAGATACCTTCTTTGATCACACGCAGAGCGACACCGCGCGCGCAAGGCGATATGAACTCTCCATGAAAGCGCACGGGTCCCGCGAGGGCTTCGACGTGGTGCACACCGTTCAGGGCTACCCGTGGGCGAAGCTGGGGAAGGCCACCGTCGTTGATGTAAGTCGAGGATGCGTCCCATCACGTTGCCAGACTCGACATCAGAGCAACCAATGCTGACATGAGAACAGATTGGCGGCAGCCAAGGCCACGTCTCCATGGCGCTGGCCGAGCAGTTCCCCTCCCTCTCCTTCCAGGTCCAAGACCTCCCCGGACTGCGTTCCGACAAGACACGGGCACACGTCCCCGCCCACCTCTCCGAGCGCGTCTCTCTAACGACGCATGACTTCTTTCATGAGCAACCCATCGTGGCAGAGGCATATCTGCTGCGGCACGTCCTACACGCCTTCCCAGACAAGGCCGTCGTGCGAATCCTGCAGCAGCTAAGGCCAGCGCTGAGGCCCGGAGCTCGCATCATCATCAACGACGCGGTGCTTCCGGCGCCGGGGAGCGTGTCTCCGGCGGAGGAGCGCAATTCTCGGCTGCTGGATGTGCTCATGAAGACGGTGTGTAACGGGCGGGAGCGCGAGGCGAGTGACTGGCGAGCGGTGCTGGAGAGGGCAGACGCGCGCTTCGTGTGGCAGGGCGCGTGGAAGTCGAGCGGGAATCTGTGGTTCGTCGAGGCTGTTTGGGAGGGCGATGGAAAGACGAATGGAACGCACTCATGATGATCATTGATTCATGATTCCAGTGAAGCTCTCCGTCCAAATTGGAAGGGGTTGCGGTTCGACGCGATGCCATTGGACCGATCAGAGACTCAGAGCGCAGGGAATTGCGCGGCCCCACTCGCCGCCCTATTCCTTCCTTCCCGTTCTCGCCCTGCCACAGTGCCAAGACGGGCCAGCGTAAATGCGGAGCCGCCCTTGACGCGTTGCCAGTGGCAGTTGGTGCTTGCATGGGCCAATGGGCCATGGGCCATGGCATGCGACATGCGACATGCCAGAGCGAGTCAGCCAGCTTCTGTCTGGAATGTCTTCATTTCATCTGCTTGTTTTGTCTATACTCCGCATTTCATCTGCATTTCTGCTGTTCATTTCGAGGGTGGACCGTGCTGCTTCACTTGGATTGTACCTACCTATGCTGTATGTACACTGTGCACATGCAGACTCCGTAGATTTATGAGATGAGCTTTGTCTCACACGTACTCTTTGCGCATGCTGAAGATTTGCCTTTGGATCGAATTGGACCAATAAAGAATTTTCCCTGCAAAACAAGTTGGGGAAACCCGGGGAACGTTCCTAACACGCAGAATACTCTCGAGTCCGTACCTTTTTATGGGATGAGTTTGCTTTGAACCGCCATCAGTCGAGTATCAAGGCGGAACGCTACCCTGTATCTTGAGCCATAATATACGGCATAAGTATAGGCGAGCTGGGAAGAGCAGACGACTGCAAATGATGTGCTTCTTATTGGAGTGGTTATCATGAAGATACGCACATGTGACATGATAAAAAAATTGAAATGGATTGCAGCGTGTAGGTCGTTGACTTTCGTTGTTCGCTATCAAAAGATGTTACAAATAAAAAAACATCCCGCACCTGAACACAAGTATTTGAAAGAGAGTTTCCACGTATGAAGCCCGGAACTTACAAACGATCAAGATGTGTACACTGCATGGTGCAAACTTAGATACAGGTAGTATACTACATAGGAAAATGAAAATAACTATGACCAACAGGTACACGCCATGAATCAATCAAGGCTCTGAACTGCCTCCTGAGGTCCATCAACACACAATATCATATTATCTACAGCATTAATTACAGTCCACGATTCTGTCAACCCGTTCTACGTACCTGCGTCACTCGGTACATTGTACATACATCTCAAAACATCAGAGTCACGTGCTTTCGACCCGGGGTACCTTTCCCACCCAAGTTCCAACACATGTCGGCCTCTTCTCCCTTGACTGCCCCTTTGCCACACTAAGGAAAAAGGGGTGACCGCGTCGGAACTCAATTTCTCCAGCCCAAAACGCCAACTTCTTCAAAGAACTGAGACGGGGACGCTGGCGGCTGTAAATCACTTCGCCATCGGTAGAGCGCTCAGCGACGAGCCGCATGAGGCGAATCATCTCAGAGCCCTCTCTTGGGGCCGGTCGATATGCCGAGTTTGAGACACCGGCCTTCAGATCCAATTGCGGCCGCACATCTTTCATGAACGCAGAGACTGGAAGCATCAAGCTGGCGAGGCAGGCAGATTCATAGCCTGATAGCAGGTGCCAAATGTGAAACCATGTTCGCTCAAAAGCGTAAGAATGTCAATCACCATCGTCATCATCAGTTCGTAGCCCCATTGGCAGGATGCTGCAACTTTTGAACCAGTCCACCCTGTCTGTGCGGGCACGCAGAGCTGGCATTCCAATTGTCGTTGACCGACCAATTCCCCTCGAGCTCAACGTTGGTGTACGAGACCACTGAGCGACCCGCGGCGCTCTAGCTAAGACACAACATCGACTGTTTTCACCTCTAAGCCACCAGAAGAGCATTCTTTGCCAAAATTCTTTCATGGCAATGGTATGCAAACGTCCGCACCGGATGGCAGCAACACACATTCTTTCCTTGGCCACAATATTGGCCTACGCATATTCCGTCAACGCCTGCGCCGCAATGGACTGATGCACGACGCGTCTCGGGCTTGCGACTCTGGACATATAAACCCGAGCAAGTATCGCTGAATCCTGTTGCGTTTCCTTTCCTACTCCATCACACAACAAAGCCTCGATTTCATTCTCTAATCGGCCCCGAGAGCTTCAGTCACTCGTTCATCGAATTCATTCTTCTTCCCCCGCCTTCTTTTCGTCATGCGTTCTGCAATCCTCGCCGTTGCCGCGGCGAATGTGGCTACGGCCAGGTTCACCAACACAACAGAGACCCCAGTCTTGCCCGCCACTGCTGGTGACTTCAAGCTGTATGGCTGTGTCACATCATCGACCGGCTTCCCTGGCTTCCAGAAGGCTGCCTCTTCCGACCTCATGAGCATCGACATGTGTGCAGCCAGCTGCCCGACCAAGTACATGGGCGTCGTCGGCAAGTAAGTGCATCCATATTCGATAAAGCAACGCGAACGAGGCTAACAAAACTCCAGGGACTGCATCTGTGGCAACGACATCAGCGCCGCGCATGTTGACAAGGCCCGATGCAACGGTGCTTGCCCTGGCAACAAGGCTCAGGCATGCGGATCCGCCAGCCCCCTCACTCGCCGTCAAGTTGATCAAGTCGATATCAGCGTCGGCGTCCTTGTCAGCGTCGCTGTCAGCTTGTATGAGCGTATTCCCGTCGCCGTGGCCCCCACCGAAACCTCCATCACCTTGACCGTCACCAGCACCCTCATTGAGACCATCACAACCTGCCCTCCCTACGACCCCAACTGCCCCATCGGCTCCAAGACCACCATCATCACGCACCCCACTGCTGGCTGCGAGCAGACCGAGGAATGGTTCGAGTGGCACAAGAAGAAGATTGTCTGCTACGGCGACCACTGCGGCCCCGAGGTCCCCCACAAGGATGACAACGACAAGCAACGCGTCGTCTGTCAGGACGGTTACTGCCGCACCGAGGCTGACAAGACTGAAAACTGGAACAAGCTCGTCATCTGCAAGGGTACTGAGTGCAAGTTCGCCGACTGCCAAGGAGACTCCCACGAGTGCAGCCAGAAGAAGATTGTCTGCTTCAACGGCAAGTGCGCTTATGAGAACTGCATTGACTCCGAGTGCGAGAAGAAGTTTGTCTGCAAAGGAGACGAGTGCCAGCACGAGCAGTGCCAGGGCGCAGACTGCAACAAGAAGATTACCTGCGACCCCAACGGCCAGAACTGCAAGCCCGCTCCTCCTCCTGCTGGCACTCCCACCCCTCCCGCTCCCTGCACCGGTGACAACTGCAAATTTGTGCAGCCCCCCTCTCCCAATGGTCCCAACGGTCCCGGCGCTGGTGGTCCCGGCGGTCCTGGAGGGCCTGGAGGTCCTGGCGGTCCTGGCGGTCCTGGCGGTCCTGGCGCTGGCGGTCCTGGTGGTCCTGGCGGTCCCGGTGGCCCCGGTGGCCCCGGCGGTCCTGGTGGTCCCAATGGCGGCAATGGTAACGGTCCCAACGGTCCCTGCAACGGGGCGAACTGCCCTCCCAGCCCTCCTTGCAACGGCGACTGCTACCAGCCCGGTGCCTCTGGCTACGGACCTGGTCCTAAGCCTACTGGCCCTCCTGTGGTGGCTGGTGCCGGCGCCATGGCTGCCAACGTTCTCGGCGCCGCCGCCGGTATTCTCCTCGTTCTGTAAATGCAAACAGTTGACACGATTATACTGTTTTTGCATTCAATGAGCATCAGAGTCGAGCGCCGGGCTTGAGTCATCACGTAACTCATGATTTCTCAACTTCGCTGCCCCCACCATCTGATCTTGTTGGGAGTTTTGGGAGTTTTCGTCGAGGTGATCCATCCAGTATCAGCAGGCCGACGGGGTTTTGCAGATTGAGGGAACCGATAGCGAAAGTAGTGCTTTGTTGGATGCAATATGGTGGATTCAAATTAGTTAGTCAATAGTTAGATGCTGTATGAACCATTAAATTGATCTGCATTTTGGTTGTAAACAAGTATGACCAATCCCTTCGCTCGAAGTGTCGTGTTCATGATCCAGCTTTCCGAGGCCATTCCGTGAAGTCCCCGACTCGCTCGGAGTCAAGTCACTCAACGACGCCTGATCAAGACTGGGGCCATCTCACATGCTTGTCAAGTGATTTTACCTTAATCGATTCGTGAAGCCGCACTCGAGATTGAGAGGCATGTTGAGTGACGCCGAACCGGCAAACCAAAGGAAAAGTCATAAATTGACTTGATCATGGATCGAGCATGCCTGATGATGAGATCCAGACGATAACAATGGCGGCTATTGTCCGTTTCTTTGGTAGATTGAGCTGATACTAGTGGTACAGTATTAGTGTGCCACGCGTGCACCTCCAAAAATTCTGCGCCAAATGATCGTGGACCGATATGTATGTGCCGATCTTGGTCTGTGAGCTTTAGCAAAATGCAGATACTTATTTCTCATTACCATCGACTGCTCAGGAGTCTCAGTTTGATCGGGACTTTCTTTGAGTAGGCGGTCGCAGCGGAGCGGATTGCCAACGATGTATCACATGACAAGCAAAAAATAGTCAAAAGATAGTCTTTCCTCAATCTTGAAGTTGAAGCCACTATGAGCCAGACTGCTGGCGCCTCTTTGTCGGCGGTATACATATACATACCACCTGACCGCCCTACACGTTTGTGCGGGGGGTTCCGAAGCTCGTGTGATATGTAGGTAGATCATTGCAATGTGTACCCAACTTGGATATTGAAGGGGCAAGGCTCGCGGTGATTGTTTCGCATAATGGGCTGCAAAAACTCTTTGTCAAGAGATCTGGTTGGAACGAGTTTTTGAGCGCCTCTATTGCACAGTGATCATGATATTGAGATCTCAACAGCTGCGCCGCCTCCTCTGTGCAACATGTCAGCGTCCCAATGGTATCTGCAATAACGGGGTCTCGCACATTGATAGGCAAAAAGATTGGCTGAGAGTGGAATTTGTTGGCAATATTGATGACAGGTCCCAACACTGGCCAGTGGCTGGTATAAATTAGACAGGCGACAAGCTAATCTTGACAACGTAGGTGATGCTGTGAGTCTCGATCAACAACTCTGTAGCGCAAGCCGTAATACACGAAGGCTACTCCGTATCGAGTACCAAAATTGGTCAACTGTCGCTTATTCGTTACCACGGAACGCCTACTTACATCAATTGTCTCAGTATGTCCCGGGAGCGCGGCATAGGGGCGGTGTCTAATGCCAGTCGTCGCGATGCTAGGTGCCGTCTCTGCATTACTGATCAGCATCACTTGCCGCAGCCTGACATGAAGAAGGACACCACAAACATAGTGCAGTTGCTATTCGTTTCGATATTTGGGAATTTGCAGTTAGACGAAGAGTCTGGTCGCTACAACTTACCTGGCCGCGCGTGCAGCCAACCCGTTATAAAGATCCACATGATGATGATGCGGATTGCGGACGCCGGAGAGGCGATGGGGAACTGCAAGAGCTGAGCGGGTGACGAATCACGACTCTACGAGCAGATAAGCGAAGCCTTTGTTACGGAGGCGCATAAGGAGGTATGCATGATGAATCTTGCAGGTATATTGCGGCTTGAAGTTTGGGTCGTTCCTTCTCGCCTTTCATTCGAGCCTCGATAAACCCAGCGGATTGGTCCACCCAATTGGCCGACGAGGCCGGTAAGCCACAAAGAAGGTACAGTAGGTATGTACCTAGGTACGACCACAACGGATATCGGCAGCAGCAGCAGAATCATGAATCAGCACCACAATCCTCACCTACATCCTCCTCCGTGTTTTTTGCATACACCGCAATCCAATGTACGCTCATCAAGCTTGGTTCACGGAGCCTTCGAGCAAGCAGGGCGCCTCGTCCAGCCGAATGCAGCAGTCCAGCTGCCGAGACATCCACCCAAGTCAGCAGTCCCGTCGCTAATAAATTAAGAGACTGTGATTGCCTCTTCATCAATTTCCTCCGGTCTCCCTCTCCGCCATTCTGTAACCTGGTCCATCCTATTCGTCACTTGCGCTTTGCGATACAATTGCGCCCGTTCGGCAAGCGGCATCAAGGAGACCGGCCCGCGACCGGGACTGAAACGTCTCAGTACCTAAGGATGACTTGAAAAAACGTAGCCTGAATTTTCAAGGCAAAAGGACTATTAAGCCCTTCGATCCCGGAGTATTCGAACAGCAGCTCAACAGACCAACTGGTACTATAATCTGCCGAATATATCGAAATGAGCTGTTTAGCTAGCGAATGAACGTCTTTCATGCACAGCAAATCGCAAGTCATCGGTCTGATCATATCGCCCTTTCGCGACTCTCGTCCCATCTCCGCGTCCATAAGCGAAGACGATAACTCTTTCTTAAGTCTTTGACGCAACACTCTCACGGCGGTCTTATGGACGGCTTCAATCAATAAATACTTGGAACTGAGCACTACTACACCGGTTCCCGACACCGAGCGTTGTCCTGGCAGGTCTGCCTGACGCCGTAAGGGTTGTAAAGCATAGCTTGAACGGTCCGTCTCTGCAAGGCCGAAGCTCGTGCTGCTGTAACATCGCGATTGCACCTGTTTCAATCAAGTTCAATCTGAGCGTCTGAGCTCATGCAATGGCGTCTGAACCTTTCTCGCATGGCGCCGCATCGATTACGTCCCATGATACCACGATCTCTGTCGCAACATCACAGGACACCACTATCATTCACTCTATCGAGAACGGGGAGTACGTGCAAGGAGGAGTCGTAGATGATGAAACTCGCAGCTTAACGGAGAGCATTCGACAGCACATCGTGGACGGTGGCCTGAGATACCATGCATACCATGCTGGCAAGTACGCGTTTCCCAACGATGAAACAGAGCAATACCGTGACGACCTCAAGCATCACTTGACCCTACACCTGTGTGAAAACTCATATTTTCTTGCTCCCATACATAACATCCTCCAAGGTGGCGCACATGTACTTGACCTAGGTAAGCTTCGGTACTTTTGTCACAGTCGAGATCCCATTCTCATTATCTCTGTCTATGCATCACTGCTGTATCTGATGCACGAAAGATTAACCTTCAATATTCCTGACTATTCAATAGGCACGGGAACTGGCAGATGGTGTATTGAACGTAAGTTCTTATGCTCCAAGACGCATTTGCGATTTACGAGAGTACACTGATGTTTAAGAACTATTCTTTCTGTTATCATGTTCAAACAGTTGCGGATATGTATCCAAATTCGATTTTCGAGGGGATGGACCTGTCTCCTATTCAACCAGATTGGGTCCCTGAGAATGTCTTATTTGTTGTTGACGACGTAGAGCATGAATCGGGTTGGACATATCCTGAAGACAAGCTCGACTATGTCCACGTTCGTCATCTCATCCACTCGATCAAAGACCGTGGGCAAATGTGGAAACGCATTTACAGGTAGGCATACTCTCGTCCGAAAACACTTGTCACGTAACAAGGGCGGCATCTGAATACTCAGCTTACTCAACTCTCTTCTTCCAACAGCCATTTGAAGCCAGGCGGCTACGTTGAAATACAAGAATTTATGTATACTGCTGCTTGCGATGACAACTCTTGCGATGGACCCTACGCCGTCCGCGACTTTCTCAACTACCTAGCAGCTGGCTTGCAAGCCCTGGGGTCAGATCTGAATAGTATTCAACACATCGAAGGAGAGCTCATAGAGTCTGGATTCACCGAGCTGTGCTACCAGGATTTGAAGTGCCCCATAGGCCCGTGGGCTAAGAAATTACGTCTACAAGAATGCGGCCACATCCTCCGCGACGTCATCATGTGGGGGTTAGAAGGCCTCGCCCGCAGACCCTTTCGCGATGGGCTACATTGGACACCAACTCAGATACACATGTTCCTTGTCAATGTGAGGACAGATCTGTCACGAGAAGATGGCAAGGTTCCGCCATTCCACAGCTACTTTCCGTTCAGAAGTATCTATGGCCGAAAACCACTGGATTCTCTTTGAGCTGGTTGACCGGCCGAGAATTTGTTGACGGCTGCAGAATGACGAAAAAGATGAGTAATCGCCATCCGCAGTGCGAACCTCGAATCTTGGCTCTGCACCTGCTTGCCTTCGACTATGTGGTTTCGGCCTAGACGTGTAGCGTGACTGGAGCAAGGCTATACTTTTTTTCGGTCAGCTTCCATGCTTTCATCTACTGTTGTGATGAACAACTTCTGTAATCTGTGGGTGGACCGTGGACGGCTTGAGAGGAGCGATCACCGAGATCGGCTGTGGGGTACGCCATCGAGGCATACTACGATCTTTCATGAACAACGCGCGGGCTTGAACTTAATATCGACGAGCAGTCCGAGTGCGAGCAAGCCACAAAAGAAGTCCGAAAGTCTTAGTTGAAGAATCGAAGACACAAAGCTTCCAAATCAGTCCGTGGGGAGAAAGCCACAAGAGAAAGACGTAGAATCGAATATGGAAGGTACACTGTACAGCATGCCCAAGCCTTTGACCAATGACCCAGAACATTGACCTGGATACGTCTGTTGCAGATGCTGCGGGGAACTACAGGACGGGACGGGACTTCCATGCACATATATATCAGCCCCCTTCTCAGAATCATACTTCTATTGTTCTATCAGATTCACGCCCGAGATTCTCATTGCACACACTATCTACATGAGTATTGACCCCTCCGCTCTTTCCCAGTCCAACTTCGAAGGCCTTTACTTTATCTGATCCCCTCAGCAACAGGAATGCTAAGATCAAAGGAGGATTGTGCGGACTTGACTTGGAAAGTTCCACACCATCCGTCACCAACCTTGTTCCCGTCACATTTCTTACGGCTGCGGACGTCAAATGATCCCGAGCAAACAAGAACACGCCTCATATCATGTCGGAGTTTTTGTCCCTCCAGTCTTTGTTCCTTTTGCCACATATCGTTCGGCTCGGAACTTTAATTGACGCCAGCCTTGATAAAAAAGGGAGGCGGGGGGAGGGGGACGAGTTGCTCTTCTTCCCGTACAGACTCCTGCCCTCACGAGTCACCCTTTCCTTCTTCTTCTCCTCATCGTGACCTCTCGGCAGGTTCTTCTTACACAAGTCACCCCTCTTCAATCTCCATATGAGTTGGGTCATGGCCGGAAAAGGGGTAAAAGAAAAAGCTTCCGTTGAACCGCGAATCAAGCCGAGAAGCATGGATGGATCCATCGTGCGAGCAAAGGTCGAGAAAGTGCCACGACTGACGCACAATCAGTGCTCTCTTTCGCCAGATAGCAATCCAAACGACGTATAACTCCGAACTCGCTCCACAGGACGAAGATGATCGTCCCATCTCTGCACACGAACTCCGAATCTCAGCGCAAGCGTCGTTTGCCACCTTACAACGCACAGAAAGTATGTCCTGGAATCCAATACTAGCTTCGTTAGAGTGAAAAACCAGCGCTTTGGGTGCCTCATGACTGACAAAAGGGCCTAGACGTGGCTTATTGTGTGAAATAGCGAAAACTCTCCTCAAGAAAGTACAATCATGCCTTTCTCGTGCTTTCTGGGAAAGGGGGACGAGTCCAGATGTTCAGACTATAAATAGGAGACTGCGTCCGCTCCTTGGAGGGAGTTTTGATGTTCTTCAGCCACTGTCTTCTCTCTCTCACTGCGTATCCCAATACAATTCTCAAATCCGCTTCTCATACAAATCATCATAAACATACACTTTGGCTATTGCTTATTGCAATTTGTTTCGTCGGGAAACTGCAAAAAAACAGTAAGTCTTTTCACAGTACAAAGCCTCCCCATGTTCACACACATGTGTTCATATTCTTGTACATTGCCATGTTTCTCTTTCTCATCACCAACGATTCGCTGCATTGATCTATACACGCCTCACTTGGAAGTTGGCAGTCTCTGCAGCGTCTCATTAATCTCATCTATTTTGCCGTGTACTAACAGTCTACCACTGGTAGTCTCACATACAAACTTGAAATAATCTTTCTATCATTGCTTATTGCAGTTTCTTGGGTTAGGGAACTGCAAAAAAACAGTAAGTCTTTTCTCAATGCGATGCTTCTCTTTGTTCATACACATCAATTCATATTCTTTCACATTACATGTATCTCTTTCCTATCGCCAAAATTTCGCTGCATTGATCTTTACACGTCTCACTTGGCAGTCTCTCAGCCTCTCATTTATCTTGCCCAATTCCGTATGATAAGTCACTAACGAATGTCAAACTCAGAGCCCTGGTATTTTTGTCACTGTGTACCCCTACTACTACACATACATATACCATCTCCATCATTGCTTATTGCAGTTCCTTTCGCTAGGGGGCTACCAAAAATATAGTAAGTCTTTTCACAGCACATACCGCAATGCTTCCTCTGTTCACACATATGGCCACGCTCTTGTACATTGCCATATATTTGTTTTCATATCACCAATGACACCCACTACACATACTGCATTGGTTTACACACGCCCCAATTGACATCAAACAGCCCCTGAAGCGTCTCATTTATGTCATCTATCTTTCTATGTACTAACAGAGCCAGAAACCACAAATATGTCTTCCTCTTCCAGCAACAGCTCAAGTACCGAGGCCGAATACCCGCCTTGCCCCCGCGGAGGCCTCGCTACGTGCTCACGTTGTCTGCGAACTCTGGCAAAGGATGCCATGGCACGCCACGTGTCTATCCACGACCGTCAGGAACGCTTGGCTCGTCGAGACGAACGTCTTGACAAGCCTCGTGGACCTGATGAGGTTGTTCGATGTCCGCGGTGCATGTGCAACTTCAAACTACATGCCATTAAAGAGCACCTCGACTCACATAAGCCCATGACCACTCGCAAGTGATGCGTGGTCAAGGGGCTGTGGACGTTGTGTCCGTGTTCAAACTTGGCATTACTGAGAGGGGAAGTGTTTAATGTTGTGGTGCATTGTGCATTGATACGCTACGGCGTTTTTGGGGCGTTTTGGGGGGTGATGTACTTGGAGTCTTGGGGAGGTTTTGGCAATTGAAGAAAGCGTTGTTGTTTTGGATCTCGTCTTTCTTCACTGTTTTCATGATACCCGTGCAATCAAGCACATTGTTTTAACTTGGTAGCGTCAAGGACCGCGGTGAAATACAAAAGCGATAAGAAAACATTGTATGCATGTCAAAGGTTGTGGTAATATCATTTCTTTGTCTGATGTCTTGTCTCTGGACTTCTGGAGTCTTCGTGGCCTGGTGGGCGCTCGCCGCTGCAGCCAATCAGCGTGCGTGTAGTTCGTGGCCGCGCACCAAGCCACGTGATATTGCCAGCGATTTCGATTTCTGACATGATTCGCTGGGCACTTGCTTGTACCCCGTCTTATGTATGACGTAAATCTTTGTCTTTCTTGATGCCTGTGCTACCATCATGTTTTTGGGTCGTTCCAAAGAAAAAGTTGATAGAGTCAAGGAGCGGAGTGTTGTGATGTGATGCGCATGATTCTACTCTCGTATCTTCCATATCATCATATCATGCCTTTGATCTGTACCATGCCATTGATTTACCGCCGCCCAGACACATTCTTGTCTCATTCGTGCATTGTCCGAATGAGACACCATGCGTAACTGTTTGCTGTATTCGCAAGCAGCCCGGCGGGCGTACTTCGTATTCTGTATGTAATACGACCATGCTCAGCAAAGCTGACCACCTGTGTTGTAACGTGACAGACTGACTACCGTTTGACCATTGCACATGTCGCTTACGGTCCCTCTGCATACAACTGGACCGCAAACCTCCTATTGGGCCCTTGAGGAACCATAACCTGCAATGCACATGCAATGACTTCAGTTAGACGTGTTGATGCCGTTTTTTATGCTAGACATGCGTAACCAATATGCATTCCATTCTCAGTCCGGCAGGTCACTGACATGTCGTGGACGGCGGAAAGTTGCATTCAAAGGAGGCTGTGCGATTCTTACGGAGCGGGGTAAAAGTGGAGAATGTGCTAGGTAGCAACGAATCAGCATACGAAATATTGGTATCAACACAATGCAACAGAATCCAGAGGAGTTGGGGAAACACGAAGCTCAATCCCCCCATCAACTTTTGGTCAAATTATAAGACTGGGACTCTCTGCTGTCTTTGCACTCGAATGAACTCTTCCTTGAAATCATCCTTGAATGAACGATAATATCGTCCCACCTACAAGAAGTTGACCGAGCGATCGAGCGAATGTGTGTTCTACTACAGGTAAAGCTTCACTTTACGCCTCTTCTTTTCATCCTCGTCGCAAACCGTATCAGCTTTACTAATATTTGGACTCGAAGAACCACAAGACATGGCTGCACTCATGTGCAATATAGAGTGACTGATGGCGCTACGCTTACCATCATTTTCAGTAAAAAGAACCACACGTCACGGTTGGTAATCCTTCTGATGTATGAGATGAGGGTACCTCAAGCTGACGCACAAGGCAGGACAGACATAAGACTCGACTTTAGGCACTGATCCTTGTCGCAGATGCCGCGGGCAATCAGGGACCACGATGCATAGATATATGCGTCCCTTTTCAAGAAGACAATTATTCTGCTATTACATCAGGATTACATGTAAGATGCACATTCTTCCTTCAGTATCTCGGACCACTCTGCCCTTTCCCGGCCGACTTCGTAGGCATCTTCATCTAATCTGCTCAGCAACAGAATTTTTAACATCAAAGGAAATTGTGCGCGCTTGAATTGGGAGGTCCCATTCTACCCTTTCCATCTCAACCGTCTTTCCGTCATTTTACTGACAACTATGTTCGTCAGACAATCTCGAGGACGCCAGAAAGCGCCATGTGGGATCTGGGGGCTCTTGGGATCTGGGGGCTTTTTGGGATCTGGGGGCTCTTGGGTGCTGGGGGCTTTTGTGACTGATATCACTGGCACTGATATCGCTGTCACTGTGGTGGCGGTGGTCGTGAGCACGGTCACTGATATCACTGGCCATGATGTCTCTGCACTGTGTTCACTTCCACTTACAAACGCCACTCTACTGTTGTCACTGATTTCATTGGCACTGAAATCACTGTCAATGGTATCACAACCGCTGGTACGACTGCCAGAAGTACCACTGCCACGTTTGTCAGTGAAGTCAATGGCATTGATCTCACTGACACGCGTTCACTACCACTTGCAACAGCCACTGCCGCCGCCACTGTCACTGATATCACTTGGCACTGATATTTTTGTTACAGTGTTGACTACCACTACGACCACTGGCACTGATTTCACTGGCTATGAGATCTCTGTCAACTGGTTTCACTGGTTGAACTGGCATGCCACTATCAAATACAACCGCCACCACCGTCTCTGATATCACTGGCACTGATGTCTTGACGGTGTTGCCGCCACTGCCACTGCCACAATCGTCACTGATATCACTTGGCACTGATATCTTTGTCGTCGTGGTTCTTACCACTGGCACGCAAAACAAAATGACACTGATAATCACTAGCACTGATATCTTTGTCATTGTGGTCCTTACCACTGGCACTATAGCAGAGCCTACACTGATATCATTTGGCAACTGATATCTTTGTTCGTCGTGGCCCCGATCACTGACGTACGCTGGCACTGACCTCGCATGATTTCAATGTCACCGTGTGGTCCTTACCACTGGCACTATAGCAGTGCCTCATACACTGATATCACTTGGCAACTGATATCTTTGTTCGTCGTGGCCCCGATCACTGACGTACGCTGACACTGAACTCGCATGATTTCAATGTCACCGTGTGGTCCTTACCACTGGCACTATAGCAGTGCCTCTGACACTGATATCACCTGGCGACTGATATCTTTGTTCGTCGTGGCCCTGATCACTGACGTATCGCTGGCACTGAATTCGCATGAATTCATTGTCATCGTGTTCTCTTCCACTTAAAAAAACAACCAGCCACTGACACTGATATCACTGGCACTGATATCTTTGTCACTGTGTTCACGATTTGGCACTGATGTCACTGGCACTGATATCCTTGTCTATTGTGTTCACAACCCCACAACTTCCCGCTCGCACTGACACTAATCACATGTGTAGGCACACCGGGCCCGCTCTAGACGCGAACGTTTGCGAAGGATACATTGTACAAGTGTTTGATGATTGTGTGCAAAGAGTGGGCGCAGCTGACTTGGCCATTGGTTTGTTCTAAATATCCTCCTATACATCCTGGGACCAGAACCCCTAGCTAACAGTTTCACAGGAATTTTGGGTACTGGAATGGAGGACATCTATCCCGCTTGCGCATCTGGATACATGTGGAAGATTCAGGCACATTTGGGATATAGAGACAGGAGGATATTTGGAGGTCCATGTACGTCCCATCTCATCAAACCTTTTCCTTTTCCAAACACCTAGAGAGCGAGAACTCGCACATCTTGATTCTCGCGCGCTCTAACATAACAATCACCCAGTTACAACCCAGTTACAACCCCTGAAAAGTGATCCTTCTACACTATACTACCACTGTCACATATTGCTGCACTGTATCACTGTCAATATGTACACTGCCATTATCTTCAAATCACTAAGCGTTGCGCCGTTTTTGGAGTGTATATTTCGAGCTTTGATAGGGGAGGAGGGTTTGAAGAATCCAAAACAGTTCTGTTCTGTTGAGTGTTCTCTCTTTCACTCTGTGAATAGTGGGTGTTCATAATGCCCGGACAATCAAATTATACATTGTTTAACTGGACATAATTATTCCTTGTCATGACTTTGCCTTTCCGTTTCTACTTTCGTCCTCTTCACATCATGAAAGCAGGGAACGGAACAATGTAATGTGAAAAGACCGCAATCCGCCACATTGGGGCCTGGGCCCATTTTGGAGTGTTGGTCTGTTGGACCACCCACCCCACCACATGCGATGGCTTCACCTCCACGTGTTGATCGAGTCTTGAGACCAAATTTTGCATGCCACCCAACGTATAGGCGTAAGGGTTCATGTAAATCATCAACGATGATTGACCTTTGGCGTGTCAAAGAAAGATGTGTCGACATGTCCAGACTCCATTGAAGTAACCTATAGAATCGCAAACATAAGAAAAAGTTCTCCGCCATACACCCACGTCCCCGAACGGTTTCCCAGTGCGAGAAGCAGAACGGGCAGTAGACATCCGCTGTGCAGTGTGAATAATACGAAGATTCCATTCATGTTCGCCCTTGTCTCCAAATGGCCGTACCAAACATTTTACCTACACAAAAAACATCGAAGAGGTCAAAGGGAACCGAAGGACGGGCGGTCCGTCTGTATATCAAGTTGCAATGGCCAAATTGTCAGCGGCCTCGTCTTTCAGAATCAGGAAAAGCCTCTCGAGTCTCCCCGCCAGACAAGCCAACAAAGCCAGACCGAGAATAGTCACTGGCAAGTCACGCTGAACTTTGAAAAGAGGCTGAGGAGCTAGGTAGTTCAAGCACACCGGCGCGACAAAAGAGTGAAAAAAGAAACAGAGCGAGAAAAAAAAAGATCATTGATTCGCACAGCCTGCGCAAGTCATCATCCAGATTAGATTTTGCGTCTCTGCATTTCACGATTGCAGTCAGCACCCCTTCTCTGGAAGAAGAAAGCATTTAGGAAGGTCCTCAGCTGACAGGCGTTTCACACGCCTTTTATTAGAAGTCAAGTGTGTGAGACAAACGTCAGCCGACAAACGTGAATAATGACCCCTGAATCTGCAGTTGAAGCGTGAATGTCCGCACGGCCAAGCCTGGCTGGAAGGAGGGCCTCTCAATCAGTAGGATGAGGGCTTATCAAAGTAGTGACTTATAGAATATCATCAGTCCTGATTTGCCTGCCTCAGCACACATGTATGAAACGCAGACACAATACAATGACATCGCGTGTTCTGCTGCTTGTGCCAGCTTACGCATACAATATGTACCTAAGGTATGTACATACGGCATACCGCCGGTATTTTAGACGGAGCTCGGCGGGTGGCAAACATGTGCAACCGGCCGGGCAAAGGCCGAAAACATGTTCGCGCTAATATGTATTGGACTGTGACAAGACACTGTAGCTTCATGAAGGAACGATGGCTTGGAATCATGGATGAGTTCTCTGTTAGCACGTGCAGATCGGCCAGACGCTCATCTTCCCGTCGGTTATAAGAGGAGCGCCATGCTCCGGCCATCAAAGAGGTAACTCTGTATACTTGCCACAGCCCACAGGGGGTAATCCGAGATTATGTATAAGTCTCAACGTCCCTTAACCCACGCGGTGGCGTCCCCCGACTAGACACCGGGGAAATATTTTGTTAAGCCACACATTTGACCGGGATGAGCGTCTCGGGGATAACGCGCGAAATGAGCTGCCATAGGGTTCGCGTGATGATGCTGCATGTGGAGGATGACAAAACGTCCGAGAGATGAACATTGAAAAAGAAGGAAGAAAACAAGGGACAAGAAAGACGAAATCACCAAGTCGCTCATGTCAAAAAGCCACAACTGTATCATGGAAAAGGCATATTTCATCGTCGATTGATGAAAAACATTGGCCAGCATATACTCTGTACTGTGTACACTGTGGCATGTCGTCAAAACAAGGCTGTCACATTCATGCTGCGCGTACATCCCATCCCATCTGAGCCCATTCGGACCTCGAAGGGATGACCAACAAGGGGAGGACTTGGGCATTGGTGCAGTGTCGTAAGGTAGCGACAGCTGCAGTATTAGCTGGTACCAGACCGATAGAAGGCAGTGAAGAGGTCCGAGCCCGGCGTTGTGCACCAGCGACGATGCGACGATACGACGATGCGTCTTGAGCGCATGGCAGTACCCAGTCAGTTCCCGCATCGCTCATCAGTATCCGCACTTTTTCACAGGAAAGCACAAGTGCCTGAGGAGATACGGGAATTGCGATCCAGATCTCCGGGTTCATCGCTATGCATATACGTACCTCTGTGTGTATGACTTGGTGGGCAACCTGCTTGTCGTGCTTGGTTGTTTTGCTTTCACCGCAGCATGCAGTTCGCTAAAGGCGTCGTCTATAGAATCATAACTTAACGTGCTGCTGCAGTCGAGTCGTTAATATGAAGGCTCGGGTTTTGCGCCAAAGTCCTTCGAGGAGAGTGAGCGATACGTTGTGCATACACACCTGCGTGTGTTTGTAAAACTGCAAATTCACCCCCTTCCACAACTTTCACCCATACCACCTTTGCTTTTTGTGGTGGCATCCGTCGTAGAAGTCAGACTCTGGGAATAGACAATCAGAGTGCATACGCCAGGACAGACAAGTATGTCGTGGTGCCGTACTGTATGACACATGCCATGCTACGCCGTGAAGCATTAAGACGTCAGCTAACGGAATCGCGGACAGAGACGGCTATCCCCTCTCGACGTGCCATACGGTGTCGCACCATCTACTTGGGGCTATAGCCAAGCAGGTCCAGGTAATGTTTGATGCCCATCAATGATGAGTCTGGAATATCATGGGACAGGTGCAAAGTTGGGCAATCGCAACCAGTGCAACGAGGCTCTCAAGGAATCTGCCAGTACTCGCAACTGATCTGAATGCTGATCTGAGTGGTAGTTTCTTCGATCCTGACTCCTGAGGCGAAGTCTGCAGTCGTTTGTTATCGCTGAGGCAGGTCAAGCTCCAACGGTCCTTGCAATTGGCTGAGATTGCGACCGGGGCATCACCTGAAAGGGGTGCGCAAGTCTTTCATCTGCGACTTGGCAAGCCTTTGCGCCAATCAAGAATGATGTGTCTAGTAGTGCAACTGCTCGATTCGATGGTAAGCGCCTTTGGACATCAATACTTCGGAGTTGACACCCAAAGCCTTCGTTGGGCGATGATACGTAAGGGCCCGGCAGAACATCAAAACAGACTCCTTCTTTCTTGGTACAATGGCTTTCCCGCAGAGTCACTTGCCGCATAGTCACTTGCATGTTGTATCTTCTCCCTGTTTTGGGTCGCCCCGCGTCGCTTACAGGGCCTAACGACGAGGCAACACACTCTTCGAGCAATGAGGGGAGTCGCGAAAGACGAGGGTGTTTTGTGCGATCTGTGAGCGACAACGGCGAGCGAAATCGTACACTTGTACAATTAATGTCTGTACAGCTTACCGATCATGCGAAAACTTCGTTTTGGGCCCGCATCTCTCGTAATGCGTTAACTGATCATACGGAGTACAGTGTCATGAAAAGGCGGCTACCGCTGAGTCTCCATACAAGGTACGTGCAGAGAGTCCCTGATACGGCGGCGGCTGCAGTGGAGATAGGTAGGTACATAGCAAGGGACGGGACGTTGCGTCTACACAGTAGCTTCCCGTCAATGGTGGAACCGTCACTGCACTGCTTGTCTGATGGAAAAGTGATGCTGGTCGGCTTCATTGTGAGATATTTAACGGCGTGGAACTTCGAGCCCGGACGAACTTGACGAGGAAGGAGGCTCGCCGCTCTGGGTGGATTATGGAAGATAGGTCTCGTAGACACGAATTCGTACAATCCAAAGCTAAATCAATCGTTTTTCTTCTAAATGATACCAGCCCCTGACTGTAAGATGGGCAACATGGTTGCATCGGATCTCTTGGTTATTTCTTGGTTGCAGACTCGTCGAGTGCCAGTCGCGTGGATGGCGAAGCAAAGGGACAAAGGGCTTAGCAAAGTGACTGGATATCATATTAGTGCTTGAGCTGGTAACACGCGAATTGTGTTGAAACATCATCGACGTTGGAAGTTCTTCGTAGGGTTGGTGTAAGGGTTTGCAGACTTGGAGGCAACATTCGAAGCGAACACGCACCACGAACATTGAAACTATGCGGGCTGCCGATGGAGCCGAATAGTGCGATAGTAACACACAACATACACTACAGTATGCATACCATACGCGCTGAGCCGTACCAAGCCATAGGGAACTCTGCCGGACGACGATGGCCTCCCAAGTGGGGGTAACAGGACAGAAGCAAAAAAAGCTGCTTGTGTCAGCAGGGATTTTAATCTGGTGTAATAATAAGACAGAATTCGATGTTGGTGGGAGTATCGATGGAGGAAGTCGAAGAAAGCGGACAATGAGCAGGTGCGATCGGTGATGGCCTGGCGTGCTGTTGCATGATTCCGCTTTCGGCCATACATGCACCTGCATACAAATACATACCTAATGTACCTACATACTCCGTACGTCACAGTTTCTCAAGGAATTATTGAACTGCAAGTCAATGCCGGGTTCAATAATCATCGCATACGAGATAACAGGAATCCCATCGGAGCACAGCATGTAAGTACATATTTGTTGAACTTACCTGACTACATACAAGGAAATCTGAGTGCTGATGGCCACGCGCCGGCTACGCTGCTTCTTGTCAGCGCACGACATTCGAGCACATGCGATCAAATCGCTCGCACTACCTACGGAGTACAGAGGACAGAGGACATATGAGGTGAGCCATGCCTGCTGTGAGAATGACATGTGTCATGGCAAAGGTGCGTCTCGGTAAAATGTACCGGGGCCCGGGAGGGATGGATGGACAGCGATATTGAGTTGGAACTTGGATCACAAAATACACGGCGAACTTCGAACAAATAATGACAGCGCGACTCGCGAGCAGGCGTCGCGACTCGCAACGATGCGTGTGTCACGGGACAATCACTGGATAATCTAGCCAACCAACCGACCGAATAACGGCTCATAAACAGGCTCGTCACTCGTGTGACAAGAAATTTGATATCGCATCAGGAAGAAAAGAGCAGCCAGCGACTTGTCGAATTTATACGTGTGATGACAAGTTGACAACGCGAACTTGGACTCTTCGTAGGTAGTCGGTAGGTACCTACATACGCTGTTGCGGCAATTTGCGAGACGATCAAGCCAGAGTCGGAGGCTGGGAGAGGCTGGGGGATGGTACATAGGTACATATACATAGATTCTCACGCTACATTAGATACAGAGTACTAAGTAGGTACCTATCCCGTACCTGTGTTATAAGGTAGAGGTACTCCGTAGGTATGTTCTCTTCGCCTGGAGCGCCCGCACTGTGCCAGGGGCGTCTTGTTGGTGCAACGGCGGCGCCAGGGCCGCCATGGGAAGAGTGGCCAACTCGGATTTTGAATTTTGCGCCACATTAACAGGTAGGACAACCGGGCGCCTTTGCCATTGGATCTTTGGGATGTCGTTGCCAGTTGGAAAAAAGACTGCGCTGCGTCAAGTGCGGCCAACGAATGGCGCATCACGCAGTACACTTATTAACGAAGCCTGCGGCCATGACTTGCACTGTGACCAGTTATTAGCTGCCGCACCGGACCAACAAACCAAGTTCGTGTACCTATTTTTTTTTTTCTACCGCCACGCCCCCTCCTTCTCGCGGGTGGCTGGCTAAAACAAGGGTGCCTCCTGGCCAGGGCCGCCCTACACTGTGGCACGAAAGATGCGGAAGACGTGGAGATGGAAGCATCCCGGTCGAATGTCCAGCCTCTGCTCGTCACTAGGTACATGTATGTACCGGCATAGGTCTAAGGTAGGAGGTATGTACCTCATAATATTATACGGAGTACGGAGTACATAACTCGAGAAATTGAACGACCAGGCCGGCTAGCGATGGTGATGGAGAGAAGAAGAGATGGATCATGGCTGCCACACAAGGCACAACTTCCTCGGCTACTTCTCTCCATTATTTTCTATGATTTCTATATATGCTTCCAACTCCACCCACACCTGCATCTTTCTATTCTTTCTCTTAATCCCTCGACAGGACTTTGGCATCTGCCAATCAGACAACGTTCCAACAGTTGTTCACAGACTCTTCACGGCGATCGGTACTGATCCGACGTTGTTCTGTCGCAAAACTGCCCACCTTGACCGACTCAGCGACTCGCTGGCTACCTTGACGCCCTCCAGCCCTTGCCACGACCGGGTTCTTACAACTCGGCGATATCATTTTCCCTTATTATCGAAAGACTTTTCACACACACCGCCCCGTCACGAACTCGCCCTGGTCATGTTTGCTGCAGCAGGCTTCTTCAAACCCCATCCCTTCAACCACACACCGAGGTGACGTGCGCAACGTTCACCAAATATCTACACTACCTCGAACAAAGGCGTTTCGCGGGATCGGCGGCAAAAAAAAAAAAAAAAGCTGGGTATAGCTGCCACGGTCGTGTTCGAGCAAGACGAGGAACATCTTGACAACGCGCAAACGCGCAACAACTCTCCCTAACCCTGGGCCACCTCTCAGTCTCACTGCGTGTCAAGAGGACATAGCAGGCTCTTTTAAATACCATGGCCTACTCATCACCACGAACGCCAGGATTCAGTCCGATGTACAACTGGGAATATTTTGTCATGTCATCTGCCATGCCTTCATCGTGTCCACGACCTCAATGGTATGGTCCGCCGCCTTCGCGACGCCCTGCAACACGAGCTGGTCACACCAGAGCCAACAGCTACTCACAGCATCCTGGTATGACGCCTCGAAGTTTCGACTCCCCGAGATTCGGCAGCCTTGGAGACTATGCCACGGTAGATGTGAGTGCCAAAGATATCCCGCCGCCGCTCCGGACCTCGGCTCCCCATTATCCGACTTGTTCCAGGCGCGATCGCCGACACTCGTATACCTATGTCCGGGCTTCGACTCCCTATGGAGAATCCGACGAGGATGAGACAGTTGAGGCTATGGGGCGCACCTATGTGCTTCCTGCTCAGTCGCGATTCCGAAGTTGCCAAACCCCACGACCCGGCATATACGATGGAGGATGGTACACTAATCAGGGCGCCCATCCGCAGAGATCTTCCAACTTTGCCGATACTGCCTATGTGCGTAGCTCGCCTCACGACTTACCTCAGCAGCCTACTACACCGAAGACTCGACCACCAACCAGCCACCGTCATAAGCGTCGGTCCTCAACTGCAGTTCCACAGCGGTCGTCAACAGCGCGACCTTCGGCGTCCAGTCATCGTCCCAAGCCGAAAGCACCACATGTCAATGCTACGGAGGAAGATGCAAAGAGACATCGGATTCCTAAAGGATACCATCTCAAGAACTGGGACCCCAAGGAGGAGCCAATTCTCTTGCTGGGAAGTGTTTTTGACGTTCATACCTTGGGCAATTGGATCTATGACTGGGCCGTCGTCGCTCATGAGTCAAATAGTCCAATCGCAGAAATGTCCAGTGAACTATGGCTCCTTCTAATCAACCTAGCAGGAAGAATGGCGCTCATTCGAGAGGTGGCCGGCCGAGTCCGCACCTCAGAGAACCGGCGTATTCTCAAAGAGTTCTCCGACGCCGGTGAACGCCTCATGGACAACCTCCGCAGCCATATGGAGGAGTGCGAGGAGTTTATGCCTAGAGCTTCCAGGAAGAAAGGATCCCGACTGGGAAAAACCATGGGCATTGAATTCGTCAATATCCTCTTTGGCCGCGACAAGGCATTGGACGAGACGGATAAATTCATGCAAAGCGTTCGGGTCTTCCATCTTCGATTTGACGCCAACTGCGAAGAAATCATTCGAAATCCTTTCGCTTGACGAGCTTTGCTTTTCTCTGTTGGATATGTGCATTGGATCCTCCATTTCAGTCAATTCCTGACTATCTCTCGAGGCCTTCTAGAGTACACTGGAGTCATTTCTCTTTTCTAAATCATACCGGGTGTCATATTTCATTTCATTTTTCTGTTCCAAAATCTTGGTTTGCCGACTTGTACTTTCTTTCAGTTTCTGTCTGTTTCCAGGTCAAATCACGACAAGTCGGCTCTGCAAACCTGGAACCCCATTTCCTGGATGTCATTTCTTATTCCCGGAATTGGACACAGCCCGTAGACTGTTCATTGTATGGAGTTTTCTTTCCAGCCACGCGGACTCCTTTTTTCCCGATTCTTTCCATAAAATTCGGATTTGCGGCCAAGCTCCATGCTGGTAGATCATCGTTGCCCTTGTTGCTGTACTCTTTTCTAATGCATCTTCTTCTACATCTAACAAACTATCTTCAATCCGGACGTATCATGTTGCCAGGAAGGTCATGGAGATGTCGAATGCTTGACCTGTGCCGGGACATGGACCAAGGGGCCTTTTTTTCCTTTTCATCTTGGAGATTTCCTTGTCTTAGAGATACCCAAACTTTTTCATGTTGAGGCGTCATGGGAGTGGGACGAGAAGAAGGCTGCTCGCAGATCGGCGAGCAGACCGGGGGAATCAGTGGGATACATACTGTATCTACGAAGAAGTGGCGGAAGGACGCGCGAGATGGAGATGGCCCATAGAGGAAGGCAAACCATGATTCCCCAGTCGATCGCATGTACGTGCCTGTGATTGACCAGACTTGATGTTTGACTTGGCCTTCTACGGGCGACTGAGCGTCTCGCCCCCCCACCACTGCAGTAAATTGTGAGAAAACTGGACTACATACTCCGTACAGTATGTACCTACGGAGAGGTATGTACCTCTCTTTAGACTTGACTTGTGGTTGTAGAGCTTCCCGCCGGCCCGCCCTCTTTACAGGTGCCGCCCGGGCTTACAAGTTACAACAACCACCAACAACTAATTCACCAGCCCGCACAACAAGCTTGCAGGTTCCAGTGCATCCAAAGAACAGAAACAAAGCAAAGCAAAGAAAAAAAGAAACAAAACAATGAGGCTATGTTCGGGCTATGAGAAGTGGAGATTAGACCACACGGGCGCTTGTACCTGTGAGCTTGTGCTAGGTACGTGTAACGGGGCTCCCCAGCATTTGCCGTGTTGAAATCGTCAACGGTCACGCAAAGAGGCTGGGTTTTTTTTTGCGACAAGCTTGGCTGAGGTAGTTCAAGTTACATAATTGCTCCTGGAACTATCAGTATGGTGTGTACATACATACATAGGCCGATCTGGCCGATTTTACATACATACGGAGTATGTGGGTTATGTACCTAGTACTGTACCTATCTCGCGCACACCACAGAGTACCTACCTACAGTGTTGCATATGTACTGCCATATACAACATATTTTCGCGAGCTGGCCAACACGAAAATATGGCAAGACATTACAAGACAAGACAAGACAAGACAGCGGGACCATGCACGGGAACAATATCTTGAAGAGTTTTGGCGGCCAACGCGGGACTTGTCAAACAAACCCCCCCCCTTTCGTATCAGACGAGGCGATGTCACCTCGGGGCTTGTACGACTGAGAACGCGTTTCTGGGTCTGATGCCTCAAGCTTGATACGCTTCGGTAGCGTGCCCACGATGGGGCCATGTCTTGTCTGAGGTTTCTCAATATTTTCTGCAGCGGTCGGTCGGTTGCGCGTTTTTTACGTGTTACGTGCATGCGGGTGCAGGTATGATCATTGATGCCGTCCACGATGCTCTTGTGGAAGAATTGCATTCGGTACCTCTCAGACTGTACAGAGTATATACATAGGTATGTATGTACGGAGCACAGAGGGACTTGCATTGGATGAAGATGCTGTTTGATTCACAGCTTGTTCCCAGCGCTTCGGGATTGGCAAACCTTGGTTGCTTGTCTTGTTCTCACGGGCGGGGCACTTGAGGCGCGGCAAAGTCTCTTTGTCCTCAGAGGCGGCGGACCGGCGGTAGCGTCAGGGGCTTGCGTGTAAACGACGCAGTTGGAAGGAAATAATTAATCGTTTGTATCTCTTGCAGAATTTCACAAAAACTCACTGCAGCGGCTAGGGATACTCGCAGAAGCAAGTCATGCCAATATGTATGTACGTGTCAACAGGTACCTATCAACTTGCAAGCCAGACATTCATTTCCCCTCGTTCGTCAGCTGCCGTACCTGCTTACTACTCTGTAAACTGAAATTTTCAAGGATAATAAGGGGGAAGTCAGCCAACACAGAGATGCACAAGCTCACAACTGATTGGGCTTGTGAGCCGGCCGTTCCGACGCAGGATCCTCATACATACATTGGTTTAATACGAATACGAATGTTGTATGGTAAAAACAAAGAGGAAAAAGAAAAAAGTATGTATCTCCTGCGTTTTGATGCAAGTCGATTTGTAACATACATAGGTACATATGTAGGTACATAGGTACTCAATATCTCATTGCACATGTTTCGTGCCATGTACGAGGGTCACTAGCCTGAGACTCCCAGAATCTCCAACTCAATCGTTGCGGACGCAGTGCATACGAATCACGATACCTATGTATCAATGATCATGTACGGAGCACCTACCTATGTATGTAGGTATGTAGAGACAAAGCAGGGGTAGGGGTTTCTCCGTAGTTAGTGACCTGCCGCCTCCCCCCAGCCTTCTCAGCCTCTAATTTAATCTCGGAGATCATCTAGTCTCATTGTTTCTTCTTTGCTTCACACAGCGGTATGCATGTCTCGGACTCGGAGTATGTCGTTGGAGAGCAGAGCAGCCATCCGAGGGGTTCCGGGTGCCCCCAACTCCTTCCTTTTCATGTTTTTCTGCGCTCGTTGATAACTTGGGTCAGAAGTTAGAACTCAGACCATCAAAGGAAGGAGGGGGGCGTGTCTTTCGCTTGCTTTGTGATGACCTCACTTATTTACAGGGCGGTCCAGCCTCTGTCTTCGTGAGATTTCACGACTATGTCATATGCCCGCACTCATCATCATCATCTGTTGTAACTTGTAAGTTGTGCGTTCTTTCTGTCTCACCTTGATGAGCCCGTTCGGCGCAAAACACACGACACAGAGCGTTGGAACTCGGGAGAGACTTGCATGCCATTAAGTCTCAGCACTACCAGGTGACTCGGAGAAACAAGACTTGAGACCAGTCAGGGCCAATCAACGGGCGAGGAGTCGCGCCGGAATGTGTTGGCTTTGAGTCTTGAGTCTTGAGTCTCGACACGTGAACGCAGGTCGCACATAGCTCTCTAGACTCTTGCACGTCCCCTTGTTGTTGGCCCGAACTGAGTCTTTGATATCTCGAATCCCCAGCGTTCTTGCTCACGATTAGGTTCTGATTGTCATCTCCCGGCTCGTTTTCTTCCATAGGCATCATCAATGACTGTATCATGTATGTACTCTGTACTCCGTAAAGAGTCTCGCCATGGTACCGGCGATACGTACCCTTGTCGCAAAACGCAGTTGGTTCTCTCAAGTTTGACGAGAGAATGCAGTTTGGCACACCCACCCCTTGTCTGATACTACCGCCTACACGTGCAGGCTGCAGCTCTTGCTGTCTGTTGGCTAGGTACGTAGTATCTCGGCTCTTGGCACAGGCTGAGGCAAGTCGTCAAGAACACGCTAAGGCCTCGTTGCCGACGGGTCCGATTACGTACATACGGTAGCATGCGCACGATAATGTCGTACATTTTACATACCTAACGTACGTACATACTGGTACCTTAGGTATGTATAGAGTATCAGAAGCTACAAAATCTGGTCTGATGCGAGGCTCACAAAGACAGTCTCTTGCCTCTTTACGCGCTTCGCACTGTATCGCACAGAGCTTGGTGAACCATGAATCCGTTTCATTCTTGAGAGCGATCAACGACCCTGTTTTGCTCCATTCAACATGGCTCAGCCTCATGCTGGACTTCTGTGCGACAAACACGATGATGTATCAGCTTTCAAGCCACCAAGATGACGGTGCGGCGACGGAATGCATATTGACCAGAGCTGTCCTGATGGAAACGCGAGGCGAAAGAACTGGCGCGGTCTTCCGCTGTTTATGTACTGTAATAAAGGGACTTTGGAAATCTTACATTTTCCAAGTCTTATTTCTTATACGTAGTATTATGTTACTAGGCGTTCACGAGGCTGGATCTGGGAGCCCATATCGCCGTGGCTTCTCCCCCGGGCTTAAATTGCCACCTCAAAGGTTGCATCCCCGAGGGTTGCTCCGGGCGCTTGAATGCATGCGCGACGGCCTTTGCATGGTGGCATCGTGGCAGACCCCCCATGCTGTTGGTCGAGGACTCGCTCGGAGTCGCACAACAGGAAAGTGATGGAGGGCTTGTGCGCATTGTCGGGAGTCGGGATCCTTTGCTGCATATTGGTATGCAGCCTCGTGATTCCACGTGATGATCTCAGTACATAATAGAGAAGGAAAGAATGCATATAATTATAGGTACATACATACCTACCCGCATGGGAGAGGGCGCTCGGACTTATTGAAGTGGCGCAAGACTTGTGACGGGTGCAACCTCACGAAGCATCTTTTTCAGAGTCTACAATCTGCATGAGACGTTTTCCGCTCATCTCGTGATCCCCGATGCAGTGCCCGGGCGGTAAGACCACATGCGGCTGAGTAGGTATTGGAAAATCAGTGAATGCGATATGTGAGTAGAGCCCTGCGCCTAATCGTTCCATTACGATAACACCTACTGAACGGGTACGTGAGTGAGGGGTTGGAGTTTCAGTAGCCATTCTCGCATCACATGCATCATGCATGACAACCAATCGTTATCCATTGGCAAGACCTACTCCCTATTCCGTAGAACTCAAGGTGGCCGGACATTGTTTTTCCAGTGAAGCTCTTGCCCACGATAACCACTTGGAAGTTGAAGGGAACTGCTCAAAGAATGAGCACTCGCACCAAAATCTCAGCAACAAACTCTCGGCAGTAGAAAATGCCCAGTTCCAACTTCCCACTGACCATCTACTGTAGCTCAGTCCATTGCCCAAATGCTTGAGCCTGCAACTACCAGGCGCTGCTCCTCAAGCTGCAAGTAATACCTCAGCTACACCAACCAATTCGTCCTGCTCAAAAGCCGCCAAGTTCGGCCGACTCAACTGGCGGAACAATAAACTCCTATGAGTCTATGACTGTTAGAGAAAGTGTTTGTCTGCTCCTCTGTGAGCATCAACAGGTCGACGGGCAGTGGCAGTTGTGCGCTATGGCCGATCACAGCAAAAGGCGTTCCATGGCATAGCCGAGAAATGTGCTCCAACATGGGCCAACTTCTCAAGCTACCTGCCCTCGAGTATATCACAGATCTTGCTGTTGTAGAATGCCCTCTTCATGGACAACCCGTCCGACTCCCGTCCCCGAGACCTAGCATTTCATGCCGATGGGGGACGGGAAATGACCCTCGGATGTCCGCCTTTATACGCGAGATTCTGATAAAATCTGCAAGTCGGACCGGACGTCACTCAGGGCGAGGAGACTGGACAGCTTGGCGTGGCAAAGAAAGAACATGCGGTCCTCAGAAACCAAGCCGGACAGGCGGGAGTCGATCGTGACCGACGCAGAACAGTGCAGTGCTGGGCACAATTCGCCGAGGGCCAGAGGCTGTCTCGCTTATTTAACTGTAACAATTTTCGCCGCGGCCGTGGCGCGGACGGGAGAGGAGTCGGAGGAGTCGCCCTCTTTTTAGTGAGAGCTCGATGCGATCGGAGGGTCGTGGATTATGGAGCTGCGTCTACTCCGTAGATCGGATTTTTTTTTCGTTCGGCGCAAGTGGTGATTCTGTAAGCTGTCACAGCGGCGGTGGCTACTGAGCATTTGTTCTCTACGAAGGCCTTGCCGTCTCGATGCTGGTGCTGTACGCGCGGCAACGTGCGGAGGTGAGACGGAGACTCTGAGAGCGGAGAAGTATCTATGTACGTACCTTACGTACCTCTGTACATAGCTAGGTATGTATGTACATACGTAGGTACCTAATCACTGGATGCGGCCCAACCTGTTATGTACCTGACAAGGAGGTACCACCGTACCACCTGGTATTGTTTGGGCGCCTGCGGGTACGGAGTAGGAGGTAGGTAGGTACTCCGTATGTAGATTCCTTATCACGCTTCTCGAACACGCAAATTTGTGCGACGCAACAAGTTGGTCTATCACTCTCGCAAGTTGCAACCTCTCACCAGTCCGTTCATCGCTACCACGTTGTCGGGTGACGCACTCAAGCTGTTTTCGCCCATTTGTCTCCCTCACCCCAAAAGCGATCAGCATGTTTTCTGACTCTTGACTTCTTTTCAACATCTGTACCTTCCTGAGCTGGTCGGAGCCCACATTAATACTTTGTACCTTAGGTACTTGCTTAATTCATCGACGACAAGGTTTTCTTCTTTCTTCCTTTTCTCGCTTTATTATCTGTAAGCTCTTCATTAATAGAAGCAACACTCATCACTTCATTTTACCATGCACTACGTGCGACTCAAGGGGCCGCCCAAAATCAACGTGGTCGCAGATGGAATCAAGACGTCGGTGACATTTGAAGTCGCGAATGACTTGGGGGACGATCTCTTGGCCCCGACGGATCCCGTGGGCATCACTGTCAAAGCCTATGCGGAATCATCACCGTACGCGAACGTCTCGTGTTCTTTGATCGAAAGGAGTCCACTCGAATGGGGAAGGGGGCATAGGGTCATGAAACCGATCTTCAAGCTTCCGCCCAAAATCGAGAACGCGATTGCAGGCGGAGATTCAGTTTCCTTGTCCATCGGGCCCGCGAATCCAGAGTTGGCTGCCGATAGCATCTACAATATCCTCAAGTCGTCCATCAAGGACCGAAAGCATGGTGCCCATGGCCTTATCTCAACCGCCACGGTCGGGCTGAGCGGACCTGATGTCGATAACGACGCTTCTCTTCGTCAAATCCTGCTGAGCGGACGGGGCGAGCCGGCGCAATACTTGATAATTGGGGAGCAAATCGGACATAGCATCGCCCGACACATCTGGGATGGCGGCCTGGTGTCTCTGTCGGCCATCGCTGGAACCTTCAAGTTCCCCGAGCTCGAAACCAGTCAGAGTAGCTGCATGAAAAAAGTACACGAGATCCTCACCCAGGAGGACGGTGTCAACGTTCTCGAGCTCGGCTGTGGCGTTGGAATCCTAGGAGTCGGTCTTTGCGCCGTATATCCCAAGGGCATGGGCGACTGCACTATTCTCATGACGGACTGCGACGACGCAGAACGCGGAGCACGATCCAACATGGGCCGCCTACACCAGCAGCGGTCGGGATCGAATCTCGGCTATGCTCAAGTCATGTACGAGAACTTGGACTGGAACCATGGTTGCCAGGGGCGCTTTGGCTCCAAAGTTCAGGACCGTCGCTGGGACCTCATCATGTTGAGTGACTGCACATACAACGCCGATAGTATTCCGGCCCTCGTGGGCACCTTGTCCGCCGTGCACAAACAGAATAAGGGCTATGACCCAGACGACGGGGCTTTTGCCACTACAGTCTTCCTCGCGACAAAACCACGCCATGATGACGAACTTGTCCTCTTCGATATGATGGCTGCCGAGGACTGGACAGTCAGGGATAAGCTTATTCTATCAATTCCCGTTCTAGGACGTGAATCGGAGACTGTGGAGATGTATCTCTTCGAGAAGGTTTGAAGAATGGGAGACTGTTTGATTTCGACTACGAGGCATGCAGCACGACTTCCGAGATGGCTCTGGACATTTTCCACGGATTGACGAAGCGATTGGCGAGCGCGGCGGCGCACGAAGCTTGAATATGGAAATGCGACTATATCATCAAGAACTCAAGGAGCTCAAGGGCTCTGTATTGTGCACTTGTCGTCGGCACCGTCCTTATCTATGCATCAATGGCTTGAATGCCGCGTCAGCAGTCTCCAAACACGAGTCTGAAACATGACGCCATCTGCCTCCAATGGATATATATCGCTGCAGCACCAATGTACTACGGAGTACATCGTACTTTCTCAATGAGTCGACGTGCAGTTCTAGTTGGGGCCCACGATGTGGAATGCGCTTCGTCCTTGTGATGATCATTAATGGGTAGATATGCGAGACACTCACGATAACGTCTTCTCCCTTCTTGACGGACCGTGCGAAACATGGAGTTGGAACCTGGAACTTCGAGAGGGTAGATCCGCCGCAGGGCACGGGGCCACAGCCGCACAGGGACTACATATCAAGATCGGCTCTTGTCAAGTTGACTCTGCAATGTGACACGGGATATTTTTTTTAAAAAAAAGGAAAAAAAGAGAAAAGAGAAATCCCGAAGCCGCAGAGCAACGGACCTGTACTGTTACTCCGTAGGCATTACTAATGCAATACCTACGTCGGCCAGGCAGGCAGGGGCCTCCATGTTTCAATGTACAATATGTACATACCTGCATGTTATTATTCTCAAAGGACAAGCTCATGCCGGTACAACTGACTCCTACCTATCGACGACGACCGTGCGTAGCAACATTGAACGATTCACCCGGGTCCCGTGGTGGATCGGATAACGATCCCGGATTCGCCCTCGCCAACTACACAGGCAAGTCAGTTTGCAAGGGCCGCGGCAGAAATCCTCCGTTTACGGAGTATATGTTATAACGGAGTATGTACATACTCCGTACATGGACACACATACCTAGGTATGTATGTACCTGGTGTGTACCTAGCCGCTTGAGGACGGAAACATCCGCGGCACAGGCCGGAATACCCCAGCAAGTCCTTGAAAACATGTTCGTACGGAGTAGGTAGGCCTCGGCTCCCGCGCATGCTGATTTTGATGAACCCAGAGACCCAGAGGCGACGACGGAGAACCCTCATCTACGGAGTACTCCATACATTACATGTGCGGAGTACCTACGTATGAGAATCAAGATGGAGGGATGCGAAGATTGAGCTACATACCTATATTTGTACATACATACATACATACTCCGTACATATGTACATGTACATATACGACTACGGAGTACATGATTGACCCTCTATGTAGCAACCTGCAAAGTCCCTCTTGAGTCTTGGATAAGAAAGGAATCGTGCCCAGATGACAAATCTGAAGAAATGTGACCGGCATCTCGACGTCCCGCTTCCTTCCGAGCCGAGGAATCTGCGACGGCACGGACTCTACCTACTCTCTGCAGCAAACCAATAACATGCCCATTCACAGCACGGCATCTTCTTATCGGCCGTACATACTCCGTACTCCGTAAGTTATGTACCTGTTGAGGCCCATCTAGCGGAGCCAGCAGTCTCTGTTGATACGAAAAGACATCTACTACTAGTCATCTTACTCTGTAGTACTGCACATATGTATGTAGATTGTAGATATATATTCCATACGCGAACTTGTCGTGTAGATACTCCGTACATTGCCTCTTTAGTCAAGCGTCGTTGCCAACCGGAACTCTCATGCGCTACACTCTGTCTTATGAAGTGAATATATTTCTTCGTCTTACCTATTACTTCCAGCATTAGGTGGACCGTGGATGTTTGTTTATGCGCTTGTCGGAAGCAACAATTCCTAAGGGCACGTCGAAACACTTTGTGATATCCACTGTATGTGTGTGTAAGCTACCATCGCAAGAGCCATTGCGTTCACCTCACCACTTTTGGATGTGGTGATGTATGTTGTACCTACTATTTGAGCTTCGTGCGTCGTTGCGACGGACAGATGTTGTGCTACCTACGTCATGTTTGAGGCTGTGGAAAGGGGGTCAAAGCCTTAATAAAAGGGTCAAAGCCTCAAAGCCTAGTCAGAGGAGCCTTCTTGGCAGTGTACCTATATGCATCCGGTTTACTTTGTATGCCGATCCGAATCGCTTAGGTAGTACGGAGGTTGCAGCCTGCAGGCCGGATTACCTATCGATTCCCTGTCCAGGATCGATCCTTTCCAAGGGGATCTCTCATTGATGACACTGCTTGGTATGTTGAAGATGACCTTTAGGCTTTGAACCTCGCAGAGAAGATGGTGTTCTCAATGCCAAGGACAGAGACGGGAAGCAAAGAAGCGAAGAAGAGGTGAAGAAGGAGGATGAAGCAGGAGTGCAGCACTAGGTGTGTACCTAGGTACATATTTACCTAGGGAGGCACATACTCTGTATATTTGCTTCTGTGGCTACTGGCCATTTCACTTCATTGTTTCGTTCGCCTGCTATGTATGCACGTATTGTTATTGCATATGTACGGAGTACCTACTCCGTACTGGTTTATGCTTATTTCAACGCAGTATCCGGCGGCATGGTAGAACCTCCTTGCTTGATCTTCCTTCGTACCTAGTCGTTAACATAAAACCCCTACTTTCAGAAAGGGATGCATTCTGAGTGAAAGGATGCTCGCTGGGCAGTGGCAGTGGCAGTGGCAGCGAGTCATGCGAGTCGCGACAAGAGCTCCTTCAACCTTGCGAGCGCCGAGGACACTGTGGCGAGCAGCTCTGATTCATGCAGTCCGTTGGAGACGATGTACGGAGTACAGAGCATGTATGTACATATATACATACCTGTATGTGTAGGTATGTAGGTTACTGTAGGTACATACATATGTAGGCTGTAGCAGAAGAATTGTTCCGTTCGCTTAGCTTCCGATGCTGACGTGAAGGGGTGTGTCACGTGTTGATGCCCTGATCGCAGCCTGATCGCATTGGCCTCATGTCGTCGCAGGGGAAGGCAAACAAGCAAAGAAGCTTACGAAGGGAAGATCTGCTGTGAATCGTGATTGTACGGGGTACACAAACGTACTCCGTAGAAGCGATGCTGGAGCCGAGATTCGTGCCGGAGCCGAGGACCCAAGCCGGTGCGCAAGATGGCGATGCACCTTACATATTAACATGGACCTTGCATGTTGCACCGCTTTGGCCGCCGTAGACAGGTACATAGGTACCTACCTCCTAACCTACCTTACCTACCTAATGTAGGTACCTAACTATGTACCTACATTATTATGGCGGAGTACCTACCTAATTGTGTCACCCTTTTTCATTTTACGGCACATCATAGGTACATATGTATGTACATGCATTCCCAGATTGCGTGGAGACTCACTAGCAGCCCATTAGAGTTTAGCCCCCTCAAAACGTGCATTTACGGAGATGAAGCCGTCCTTGCCGTCACGAGTCACGACTCACCTTCATCAGCCCTTCCACTTCCAGACGACACGACCTCCAGACGACGCCGCACATTACATATCTTTTTTGCTTGCGGTCTTCATTGGCATGGCTGCGGAGTTAGGTACTCTGTGCACCGTCTGTCTATATCGGATCAGAGGCAAGCTGACGCCTCGGCCGATGTGGCTGCCACTGGCCAGGCAATGCACGCCATCGTCAACGCCTCACGAGGCCAATCGGCTGCCTCCACCACTTCGGAGTAGAGTCATCGGAGCTCACGTGCGCTCCTTGGTCTTGAGTCTTGACTCTTGGACTCTTGGCCTTCTACGAATTGTCGATCCGTCCTTCGGCGAACCATACTGAGTATGTACAAACATATGTACGTATGTATGTATATCTCGGTATGTAGGTAGACGGACCAGGCAGCAAGCAGGCTTCGTCTTCTGGCACGTCTCAGACGTGTCGAGAGTCGAGACTGAGAGTCGAGACTCGACACCAGTGACCAAAGTCTTTCGCCCCCCACATCGGCATCTACCTAGATTCCACTTCATCCCCTGCCTGTCTTGAGTTTAGCCTCCATGCGCCGCATTGCTGTGGGCCGGACCGTTTCCTTCTTGTCTCGTGTGGCGAACAATAGGTATACGGAGTACATACTACCTCCGTACATGGAAGGCGAACGACCCCTGGACCCCGAGTACTCCGTAAAATAAGTCGAGGGGGGACTCGGTGATCCTGAGGCAGACGGCAGCTTGTTTCGCCTTCATCCATATTGATACGTACATAGTTACAAATCTCCTCCCCCATCTGCAGACACAACTCCGTAGCCTCTGGAGTCTGGTGTCGTTCTTGCCGTGCCGCTCTCTTCCTCCCGCGGGGCCTTCTTCCGCCAGCCGATACACGTTCTGACCCGTCTCAATCCGGAGCCTCCCACTCCCATCTCCTAAATGCGAGGAAGAGGGAGCAGGCTCACTGTCCGATGACTCCGATCTTGTGTTTGAGGGGAAAACAATAGATCAACAGACCTTCAGGCTCTTCTTCGATCCCTGGGTGGTTCTGGCCCAGGATCATCATGACGTATCAATGCTCAGACGCCGGCGCTTCCCAAACGCTTAGACGTAACTCGCAAGGCTCTACCTCAACTGCCCTCCATGACCAGCCTATCGGTACAGAAGGCTCTACAGTCGAGCCTGGCGTGTCAGTCGAACAAGCAGAAGCAGATTTTGCCGAGCTGCAACGAGAATTCACTGGTGTATCCCGAGCCAGCCGTGCAAGCCGTCGACTTAGCAAACCGAAAGGCAGGGACCGCGACGACGCCTTAGCTGTAGGCTCGAAAGCCGTCGACACGGAATCGGAATCCTGCTCTGATTTTGATCTGGAGGCGGCGTTGCGTGGGAATCTTGCTGCCGGAGAGGCTGTCGGCATCAAGGACAAACATATTGGAGCCTGCTGGGATGGCCTAACTGTGAAGGGCGTTGGCGGTAGTGCCAATTATGTTCAGACGTTCCCCGATGCCTTTGTCAACTTCATCGACGTACTCACGCCCATCTTGAGTTTGGTGGGACTAGGAAAGCAGCCGGTGGAAACGACGATTCTCGATGGCTTTCAAGGTGTCTGCAATCCTGGCGAAATGGTGCTAGTTCTGGGCAAGCCAGGCTCTGGATGCACGACATTTCTCAAAACGATTGCGAACCAACGGCACGGATACACGGGTGTTCAGGGAGACGTCTTCTACGGCCCGTGGACTGCCAAGGAATTCAATCGCTACCGAGGTGAAGCAGTGTATAATGCCGAAGACGATATTCACCATCCCACGTTGACCGTTGAACAGACACTAGGCTTCGCTCTCGACACCAAGATGCCTGCCAAGAGGCCTGGAAACATGAGCAAAGCGGACTTCAAGGAGCATGTTATTTCCACCTTGCTCAAGATGTTCAATATCCAACACACGAAGAAGACGGTTGTTGGCGATCATTTCGTTCGAGGAGTCTCTGGTGGTGAGCGCAAACGAGTGTCCATTGCTGAGATGATGATTACGAATGCTTGCATTCTTTCGTGGGATAATAGCACCCGTGGTCTCGATTCCAGCACGGCGTTGGATTTTGCTCGATCCCTTCGCATTCAGACCAACTTGTACAAAACAACCACGTTCGTGTCTCTGTACCAGGCTTCCGAGAATATCTACAATCTGTTCGACAAGGTCATGGTCATTGATCAAGGCAAGCAGATCTTTTTTGGTCCTGCCAAGGAAGCCCGAAGCTACTTTGAGGCACTTGGATTCGCACCACGACCGAGACAAACGACGCCCGACTATCTGACCGGCTGTACTGACGAATTCGAAAGACGATTTGCCCCGGGACGATCAGCTAGTGATGTACCGCACACTCCAGACGCTTTGCTGCAAGCCTTCCGAAGCTCTCAGTACCAAGAGAGGATCGAAAGCGAAATCGCGAATTACAAGCGCGACTTGGAGCAGGAGAAGCACAAATACGAAGACTTTCACATTGCTGTCAAGGAGGGCAAGCGTGGGACGTCCCACAAGTCTGTCTATCAGGTTGGCTTCCATCTGCAAGTCTGGGCCCTCATGAAGCGGCAATTCATTCTGAAGCTGCAGGATCGTTTCCACTTGACTGTGTCCTGGGCGCGAAGCTTAGCCATCGCCATCGTGCTGGGCACCCTGTATCTCAATTTGGAAAAGAACTCGGCCAGCGCCTTCAGCAAGGGTGGTCTCTTATTCTTTGCTCTGTTGTTCAATGCCTTTCAGGCGTTTTCGGAACTGGCAGGCACCATGTTGGGCAGAGGCATTGTCAACAAACACAAGGCCTTTGCGTTCCATAGACCATCGGCCCTGTGGATTGCGCAGATTATAGTGGACCAATTGTTCTCGGCTTCCGAGGTCATGGTGTTTTCCATTATTGTCTATTTCATGACGGGGCTCGTCCGGGATGTGGGTGCTTTCTTCACCTTTTACTTGATGCTGTTGTCGGGCAACATTGCCATGGCCTTGTTCTTCCGCATCATCGGCTGTGCCAGTCCTAGCTTCGATTCCGCCATCAAATTCGCCGTCGTGGTCATTACACTCTTTGTCGCTACTTCTGGTTACATTATCCAGTATCAGTCACAAAAGGTGTGGCTGCGATGGATCTACTGGATCAATCCGCTTGGTCTAATTTTCAGCTCTTTGATGCAGAACGAGTTTGAGCGCATCGACATGACCTGCACAGCCGATTCACTTATTCCGTCTGGTCCAGGCTATACAGACATCAACCACCAAGTCTGTACACTGCCTGGCTCGACCGCGGGGACTACTTTCGTTACCGGGCCTGATTACATTGCCAAGGGTTTCTCCTACTACCCCGGAGACTTGTGGCGCAACTGGGCCATCGTCTTTGCCATCATCGTCTTCTTCCTGTTTCTCAACATTGTACTGGGCGAGGTTGTCAGTTTCGGCATGGGGGGCAACTCATTCAAGGTCTATCTACGGCCAAACGAGGAGCGCAAGGCCCTCAATGAGCAGCTAATGAAGAAGCGCGAGGCGAAGCACAAGGATCAGACAAACGAAGCAGGATCAGACCTCGCCATTCGATCCGAAAGTATCTTGACTTGGGAAAACCTCTGCTACGATGTCCCAGTGGCATCTGGTACACGACGACTTCTCAATAACGTATTCGGATACGTGCGACCTGGCGAATTGACCGCTCTCATGGGGGCTTCAGGCGCCGGAAAGACCACCTTGCTGGATGTGTTGGCCTCGCGTAAGAATATTGGTGTCATCTCTGGCGACGTTCTTGTGGACGGCTCCAAGCCCGGCAAGCAGTTCCAGCGATCGACTTCGTACGCCGAACAACTTGATCTACACGAGCCCACGCAGACGGTGCGCGAAGCCCTCCGATTCTCAGCCGATCTCAGACAGCCGTATGGAACGCCCATGGCTGAACGCCACGCCTATGTAGAGGAAATCATTGCTCTTCTGGAGATGGAGCTTATTGCGGATTGCATCATCGGCAGTGCTGAGGCTGGTCTGACAGTCGAGCAGCGAAAGCGAGTCACCATTGGTGTGGAACTAGCTGCGAAGCCCGAGTTGCTGTTGTTCCTAGACGAGCCGACCTCTGGCCTCGACAGCCAAAGCGCGTTCAACATTGTGCGATTTCTCAAGAAGCTCGCGGCTGCTGGCCAGGCGATTCTCTGCACCATCCATCAGCCCAATGCGGCCTTGTTTGAAAACTTTGACAGACTTCTGCTGCTACAGCGTGGAGGCAGGACCGTGTATTTTGGCGATATTGGCGAAGACGCCTCCATCTTGCGCGCCTACCTGAGGCGTCACGGCGCAGAGGCTGCTCCCACAGACAATGTCGCCGAGTTCATGCTGGAAGCCATAGGCGCAGGCAGCGCACGACGACTCGGTGATACCGACTGGGCCGATATCTGGGAAGCGAGTCCAGAGCTAGAGCACGTCAAAAAGGCCATTATCGACATGCGCGAGGAACGAAGAGTCGTGGCACAAAGTTCGAGCCACGACTCCGAAACAGAGTATGCTTCGCCCGCGCACCACCAGCTCAGGGTGGTCTGCCAACGCATGTTCCGTGGCTTTTGGCGCTCACCAAATTACCTCTTCACCCGGCTCTTCAATCACTTCGCCGTGGCCTTCATCTCCGGCCTAGCCTATCTCCACCTCGACAACTCCCGTTCTTCGCTCCAGTACACCGTCTTCGTCATCTTCCAGGTCACCGTCCTACCGGCCCTCATCATCACTCAAGTCGAAGTCATGTTCCACACCAAGCGAGCGCTCTTCTTCCGCGAGGCATCCTCCAAGATGTACTCCCCCATGACCTTTGTCACAGCCATCACGGCCGCCGAAATGCCCTACTCGATCCTATGCGCCATTGTATTCTTCGTCTGCATATACTTCTTGCCTGGTCTCGACGCGAGCCCCTCCCGCGCCGGATACCAATTCTTCATGATTCTCACAACGGAAATCTTCGCCGTCACCATGGGCCAGGGTCTTGCGTCTCTGACTCCCTCACCACGTATATCCGCCCAATTCGATCCCTTCATCGTAACCGTCTTTGCCCTCTTTTGCGGCGTGACAATTCCTGCACCACAGATCCCTGCCTTTTGGCGCACCTGGCTCTACCAGCTTGATCCGTTTACTCGCCTCATTGGCGGCATGGTCACCACGGCCCTGCACGGGCTCAAGGTGGTGTGTACCTCTGGGGAAGTGAACCGGTTCGTTGCGCCGGAGAATAGTACCTGTGGGGAGTACATGGCTGCGTTTTTTGACGCAGGCGCGCCGGGATACCTGGTGGATAATGGGACGCGGAATTGCGAGTACTGCGCGTACAAGGTTGGGGATCAGTTTTATGAGCGGCTTGGGCTGTCGTTTGAGCACCGGTGGCGAGATTTGGGCATTATGATTGCTTTTATTGGGAGTAATCTTGTTATTTTGTTTACTGCGGT
>QEQW01000199.1:0-40926 GCA_004016085.1 Claviceps quebecensis
ACACACACACACACACACACACACATACCGAAAGATTCGTGGTAAATCAACAAGAGCACGACCAAGGGCAATTCATGTGGTTGAAGAACTTCGAAGTGAAGCCCGGGATGGACCAGATCCAGATATCTGAATATCTGAGTGAGGTGAATAAGCCAGTTTGAATGCGTTGGGCTTGAAGGTTGGATGGGCTTCAATATAGGGAGCGTCGCATACCAAGATATTAGATAGGGTCATCGCATTCCATTTACATAGCGTAGCAATTGCATTCAACATTCAGATACAACAACCGCATTGAGACGTGAAATCGATGCAGACCCCCTACTGCATTGATGCTCCTGATCCTCTGGCGTTCATTTTCCCTCGAATATTGCAGTCATTGACTCATTGCTGTTCACGTTGGTTGGCCATTGGCGCCCCCCCCCCTGATAAATTCACAATGTCATCCGCAACGGGCCCTTGATGTCGTGCACAGCATCCGCCCTAAACTTTCCATCTCCTTCACGATGGAATGGGATGGGATGGTAGTAGGTAGGCATGTCATGTCCTCTCTGGAACTTTTCAACTCTACGGAGTGAAGCCCTCCTCACCGCTTGCCACTTGTGTGTGCTTCTGGAAGCTGAGCCCAACTAGTTGGTGCCAGGTGGCTGGGCCACTTTCACTCCAATGTGCCAAGAACATATAACTCATATTCCTGCTGTGCGCATCGCAAGTCTGAGGAGGTAGGTAGACGAATTAGTTGAGTGGAAGACGCGATGAACGCCACGAGAAACAAGGCAGTTCAGGGTTCATAAAGAGTCGGGCCGGTGTACCGTACCGTGCGTGGTGCGTGGTGCGTGTGGCTTTGGTTTGGGATGGGAGTTTGTTGTTGTGTCGGGAGTCGAGAGTCGAGACGGCGCCTCTCAAAGCTGGAGTGCCAAGGCCCAAGTGGGTGGCGGAAGGAGAATACCTAGGTACCTACATAGGTACATGCCTAGGTACATACCCACGATGCTGGGAGAGAGTGGAATAAAAGAAGAAAGGAGAATAGTTCAAGCTAGCGGTCGTGGAGATGAGGCAGATTCCGCGATATGTATTAGGTATGTCTTCGAAAAAAGCGCCGGGTGATAATCATCATCAAGTTCAGCTGACAGCATCTGCAACATGGAATAGCCCATCTGAACTGACTGTGCTTTCACAGATGTACTAGATGCATGATTGATGATGTGAATCGGCTCAGACGTACGGAGTAGGTACCTATGCATGTACATTTCTGTGGAAATTCCTCGCGCAGAATTGACGAGAGAAAGTTAGGTACATTTTCTCTGAGACTGATCCGAGTCGAGTAGGTACTGTATGTACCTAACTATTCATCAACGTCTTCTAATAAGTTCTAGGCATAAAATCCACCCACGACATGACTAAACTTGCCGCCTTCCCGAGTCCCAACTACCTGCCTAGGTACCTACATAGGTACCACCTACCCGAGGGTGTCGCTACCTACCATAATTAGGCATCTCTAGGCACACGGACCGTAAAACGTCGGATCTTATTCTTCGTCACGCACGAGGCGCCGATGCGGGGTCCTCGATGACGAGGTGTAAGGCATGGCGATCGAAGGGAAACAATTGGTGGATTCGCGCCGATTAACTTCTGTCTGTAGCATACACACATGTAGGTACCTACCTACCATTACTGTAGGTATGTACAGTCGCGATTTACACCCGTGACCCTATAGGTAATTATTAAGATGTCATAGGTATTGGAGATCCGAGCCCTGATCAAGAGTACTTAAGGTACCCAGGTACACATAATACTACACGCCTTCACCTTCAGTTGCGGAAGCATTTATTTCGGTACTTACATACCTACCTAGGTATGTATGTAGAGCATAAGTCAATCCCCGGGCACCCACGTGGCTCCGGGAACAGGCAAAGGATTCACGATCCGGTGCGTCGGTCCTCGGGAGTCGGGGCGAGGTACCTAGGTACATATGTATTTGCACACTCATCACTTGTCTTGTGTCTTGTGGTCAGACCCCGCACTGCACTCCGCCTCCGCACTCCGCCTCCGCGCGTTCGGAAAAGGCAGCACGAGACACGAGACACTGACAGACTTCTTGTTGGACCGACCTGCGGAGTTGAACCTACCTAGGTAAAGTCCTACCCTCCCGGCGAAGATACCTGGTAGGTAGACCGCTCACGTGTGCGTGCGCTGCGCACTCATCGCCAATGACGAGATGCTGTCTCATGATTCATTCAGACATTTTATATGCCTAATGCCAAGGCGTGATCGGATCGCGAGATCTTGGTTCGAGGTACCTACCTAAGGTATGTAGGCAGTAGGCAGTAGGCAGTAGGTAGTAGGAACGAACACCTACATTGTACCTATGAAGGGGGAGCGCCGAGCGGGCACATGATCTTGGCCAAGACCCTGTTGAGTTTTTGAGGAATTGCTCAACTCTAATTACTATACTCGGGTCTTATTGGCTATGTGTGTCCACTGTCGTCCCATTCCTCCGTCCGGTCCGTGAATCGTGATCTGCCTTCGGGCCGTTGTGCGACTGTGATCGCGTGCCGGGGTCAAGTGATGCCGGCGTGGGAGAGAAAACTTGCAGTCTTTTTTAGAGCGCTGGACAAGATGTGGTTTGTGCTTTCTCCAAGCCTGGGACTATTCGTTGGTGGTTGGTGGTTCGCTTGTTCGGATCTACCTAGGCTACTCTGGGGGCTGGTTATTGTTCTTCACAACCTGGATCACAGACATCAATGGTCTCGAGATCGTGGATGCAAGTTGTTCTCTCGGTTCCGTGGGGGTGTCAGATCTACGAGATTGATGCCTGGTTTGGGGCAGTGTCATGTGTATCTTGTGGGAGGACCTCGCGCGCGAGTTTGGTCAAGAATGACCCGAATGAGGTAATGAAGTGGTGTGAGGGCTGTGACCATAAATGCTGTGTGGCGGATAGGTGCATGATGATGCATCGAGGCAAATTGCCGTGATACGTGGAAAGCATTAAGCTTCTTCTTCTTTCGGGTCTGCATGGAAAGGGTCGTCTATGGAGGCACGTGGTTGGGCAAGAGGCCGCTTGGTCGCGTACGTGCCCGTTCATGTGAGGTGTGACTCATGTGAGTATTCTCTGTGCAAAGGCCATGCTTTGACCATTTGGCATTCACTGCAGAAGCTTGGAGCAATCCTCCATCTTATGTGTCAACGTACAGGAACAAGGTCCAGTACCTAACTTCACAGTAACTTCACAGCCGATACTCTCTCAGTATTCGCCGACGTAAAATTGCCATGCCACATCCGCAAAAGTTCGGCCCGTGTCTGCAGCACGATCCCCCTCATATCAACGACACATGGTTGCCTGCCCGTCCTCACTAATCACGAGTCACGGCGTCGCTACTCCGTATGTACATCAAGTCAAACACCAAACCAACCGGCCAGCCAACTTCCAAGCACCCAAGCCGTGAGAAAGACCACTCCCCCGAATCTTCCCCCACCCCCCTCCCAACGACGGGAACGTGCTGCAGGAGCGGTAACTCGTCTACATTCGTGTGCCATCTTAGATCTCTGTTTTCCGATCAATGGCACCCAACTTCAGACGCAAATTCTGCATCCGGCAATCATCTGGAAACCTTCCCACCAGCACCCACAACTTACAAAGGTCGGCCGGAGCATTACCGCACAGATTCCGGAGCCGGGACTTCAACAAGGGACTAATCAGGCGAGCCGAAATTCTCGTGGCTATGTACTCGTTTCTTATTCCTCTGACCGCTTTTTAGTGTGGCGTTGAGCACCGTGATAGCTTCTTTTACTTTACACACTTTGAGACTCCGAGAATCTTGTTTGTCAAATGTGCACGCTCGGGGTCGAAATTCTTTCCCACTCTCTACTACCTAGCCGCGCGGACGGACGCCTCCATGTCAAGACTCAAAAAAGTTTTCGTTGCCTTGAGACGGACACTGCAGATACATCCACACAAATCACAATTGTCAGGCAGGGCACAGCAATGCGGTGAGTTGGGATCCATGCTTTACGAGGCCCAATACTCTACGAATTGCGTTCAGTCTTTCTTCAGGTTTTCATATTGTTCTCGATAAGCTTTGCATTAAGCCCTCACCAAGAGCGCATCATTGCTCTCGAGCATAATGATAGCATATGGACGCCGGGACCATCTAGGTGATGTCAGTTTGATGCCTCGCGAAGCCCAACTGCAGAGGATCTCGTAACGATCGTCCTAGTCCATGGACCGTGTTCAGAGAGAGGCATTTTCTGCTCATCGATGTCTTTCTCCCAACACGGACGCTAAGGCCCTGGCCAGTATTATTCAAACGGTAGGAGCATTTTCACACCGACTCTTCGGGCCGGAAAGTTTGAACGTGCAAGCAAACTTTCATGTTTGGTCGCACCGCCATCTGATCCGGCTTCTGGCCCCTGGTGGGTGTAGCACAAAAGATCAGATCAAGAGCAGAATGCAAGATTACTCTAGGTAATAAGTGAGTACCTCTGCATGCTGAGCGTTATGCTACCGAAAAGACAGCGAAGATGGGGTGTGTCGTCAAAACCTTGAGCCGAAAAGGTCAACGTCCTCGTGCCGACTATTTTAGGTAGAGACATACGGAGTACTCCGTACAAAGACCTACCTACGTGCGTGTACTCCGTAAAACAACGGGCGAGTCTTGAGTCAATGCGCTATGTTGATCAGGGGCAAATCCTGCAGCGTGCATTTCTTCTTTGGTCGTCTCTGTGCCAGAAAAAGCAAAGATAGCCCACCGCCAAGCGCTACGGAGTACATAGCCCAAAACATCATGCACCGCAAATCGCGCAGGCCGTACGGAGTAGGTAGTGAGCACTTCTAAGTTCTGCCCCGTGGCATTCCACCCGAAGCGTCATTATCAGCTCAGTGTGCTCTGTAGAATAGACTATAGACTGCAGACTGTAGGTAGGACTAGGTACATACATACATACATACGTAGAGATGGATCAGCGGGACTATGTACGACCTAAGGCGGCCATCATGTCGCAGAGTACGTGAACACCGGTGACCGAATTACACAAACGCTTCCGAGAGGCCCGTACGGCCAACCTTGAGCCCCTGATGCAGTTCCCAAGTCGCGAGTCGCGACTCGCAAGTTGAGGGGAGGTCTTGAGGACCCAATGGATTATGAATCAGGGCCGTAGGTACTGTAGGCACCTAATGTAGTTGGGTATAGGTACGTTAGATGCCTGGGCCATACATACCAAAACGTCAACCAACTTCATGGCCCAGCAAGGAAAAGATACCGGGCGATCCGACAGGCACTGCCTAATCGAGCCAGGTACTATACTATCGCTTGATACGGATATTAGCCAACACAGCACAGAGTGCAGAGTTGCAGAGTTTGGCGCACCCTGAGTTCCATTTGCGTCACTCTTCCCCTGGAAAAAAACAATTATCGCTGCTTGCTTCGAATCCGTAACTTGCGCTTTACTCCGTTGATGTGTGAGACATGATGCCTTGGGATTCGGCCCCTCGGGAGACATGTAAGACAGAGTCCTATCACGATTCACGGCAGACCAGGTGCGGCGTGCCAGGTGGACAGCCGAGAAGCCAATCGATGGCACACCGTACACGCCCCTCTTTCTATCCAGCAAGTTGGCGGCCCGCGGGAGCGAAATACCTACCTAGGTACCTAATACATATGTACCAAAAGGCTAAGGTACCTATGTAAATACCTACCTACATATATGTATGTACCTAGTTATGCCGGTTGATAGCACGGCAGATACGGGTAAAACTGCGGAAGAGACAATGACGAGCACACGATCGCTTCTAAGTTCTTACAAGTCCATCTCTCTCACCAGCTGAAGAGCGCGGCTGAAGTACCTTCGTACGTAGAGCAGCAATGGGACGCGACGAATCGACTACGCTGATGATGACAACATCTGACGGACTGAAGAGGCAGCGCCAGGCGAAATGATAGATCGATCGGATCTCGGATAATATGCATCCCTCTGCGATGGGAACACTAAAGCGACGTCGCGTATGTAGGTATACCTACCTATGTACTCGTTCATGACAGGCTTCGTCGAGAAGATGCTGTGACGAATTTGGAAATGAGGATACCTACCTACGCTGGGGAATTGTCGCAAGCTGAAAATAGCCACAATTCTATTCCTGTCCGTTGCGGCAGACGGTTTTACGGAGTAAAGCTGCACCTAGCCGGCTTTGAGTCGCTTTGAGTGCGTACTCCGTACTGGAGTCTGAAATGCGTAACGCGGCAGTGGGTCTGCCAGGTACTTGGCGGATGCAGTGGGCCAATCGAGATAAAGACAGCTCCGTGGACGGCTTGGTTCGGCATTTGCGCGAAATCGCGAACTTGAACTTGTTTATTCATCCTTTTCCGTTTCCTTCCCTCGCCGCTCTCACGGCCTGATGATCATCACATGAAGGCTGAGCAGTGAGGAGCGCATTTGCTCGTCTCCGACATGGCTTCTGAGTCTGCGGAAACCCGCATGTCTTGGCGGATCATGCGTCGCTCCCATGACTCTGGACAGTGGAAAGTCAGCGATCACGCTGCGGTTCCTCTGCCACGTGCTCTCAATAAAACTCACCGCATGCTGCCGAGAATCTGTCGCGGTGGCTGCATCGCGGGGGCGCGACTTTTGCAGAGTCACAGACTCACATAGGTAGTCACATAGGTAGTCACATAGGTAGTCACATAGGTAGTCACAGTCTCCCAGAGCGGCGATGATATGCGACTCTGTCTCCGCTCAGATGGGCTTTGATGAGCCGCCATGCCCCATCCGTTCTCGTTCTCCATCTGGAAGATCTTTCTTTCCCCCCAACGGTCAACCGCTTGCCCCCGATGGCAGCGAATCATCGGCTCCCGGTCCATCCGGTGTGATATCGTACATTAGGTACCTACGTTAGGTAACCTACCTCCTCCTATGATGATAGGTACGTATGTAGGTACCTACAAAGCAACTTTTCAGGCCGTGGCTGTCAACGTTGGTTCAGTTGACCTCCAAACCTCATGACACGGCTCAGAGGCTCAGAGCATGCAAGCTTCACCAACGACACACGCTGAGACGCCCTGAACGAGACACGCTTTCTGGAGACGTCACGCGCTCTCAGGCCTTCCATACCTACCTACCTACCTGTCGACAGAACCTCATTTGAATCCCGAAGTCTCTTTTGAGTTGGTGCGGCTGATCCGTCCCCAGTGTCCCTTTCTTCCCTCCTGACACCAGAACCTTGTTCCGTGTAGGTACCTACCTACTCCGTACTCCGTACTCTGTACTCTGTACTCTGTGCGGGTAATTGCAACAACCCTGCCATGCCTCTGCGATGCTTTGCTAGCCCGTCCCCTTCGTCCTCTACAGAGTACGGAGTAGAATGTGCAATATTTCCTCTCTAGATTTTTTCCTTCTTACCAGCCGCTGGCCGTGTCGCAGCTCGCCCCAGCTTCGTTCCTGGACAAATCCGTTGGTAGTCCCGTAGGAACCGAGCCTTGACATGGCATGGCGGCCTACGTAGTAGACACGAGGTACTCCGAGTCTCCGATCGCCATCAAATCGCGTCTACGGAGTACAGAGTACACAGTAAGGAGGTACATACATACATACTCTGTAAGTCGCTGCCGCTTTGTCCGCTCCGTTTTCCAGTTCATGCTCCTCGCAAACCGAGATTGATACATACAACATACAATACCTACTCCGCACACGATGTCCGTGTCTTTTCTTCCGTTAAAACTCCCTTTCCCCATTCGTCTGGTCAATGTTCCTTGGTCAAGCAGCACGGGTCGGCCCCAAGGGGTACATAAGCAAGCATAGGTAGGATTGACATGGCCAACGTGAAGTTCTGCTACGAATACACCCTGTTGCGCACCAAAGCGTCTTTAGATTCCCTGTCGGGGAAATCTCTCAGTTCGACCGGATGGTGTTTCCATGCCGCGGCTTGTTTGTTCACGCTTTACGTCGTTGACCAATTGCGCGCAGAGTATACCGTGTCGGCCACTGAGTGAGCAGCTTCTTTTCTTGGCGATGTCCATCTAGGCTGTCACGTTTCCTTGGTGGAACAGACAAGTCCCGACTCCCAACCGGTTCCTTTGAAAACACGTATGTAGGTGTAGGTAGGTATGTCTACCTAGGTATTCGTCCACTTTATAGAATCTGCATTCGAACTTGACTTACAAGATGGAAGTAACGGTAGGTAGTTGCAGGAATCGTGATGCCCGCACGCCCCCCTCTGCCTCCACTCCCCCTTTGTCGTCTCGTCCCGCCCAAGTTCCAACAGGTACCTACCCATCTCCTTGGCTCGTGATTCAGCTCTAATTGCCTGGTCGCATTCATTCCTTTTTTTTTATTGCCAGGAAAAAGAAGTTGCCTATTCCGATGTAACCGCATGGCCATGTTCGTGCATTGTTATAAATACCACGGGGTAGTCCGTCCCCCTCTATGAGGACGCGATGGAGACATTCTGGTCGTTGGTCGTGTCTATTACTCTTCCTGATTTCCCAGGAACTTATTCTTACACGGTAATCAGGCGCCATGATGTCCGTCAAGTACGCTTTGGCGGCTGCTTTTGCCTTGCTTAGCTCATGTGTCGAGGCTGATACGACATTTTCGCCCGCGAGACCTCCTGCTGTGCCCTTGGCTGTGCGATCACCGTATGTGAATTTGTGGGCGAATGGACAAGAAGATGGGTCTCATGCCATGTTGGCTGGCCAATGGCCTAGATTCTGGACGTAAGTTCTCATATGTCCCCTGAGAGAGGGAACCGCTATCCTACTGAGAATGAGAATAACATCTGATTTTGCGTTGTTCATGAAATAGGACTGGGATTCAAGCATGGCAAGGCTTCATCATGGTCGATGGCCAGGTCTACAACTGGATGGGTGGCCACCCTGGTGCGCCCAATGTTGACCAGATTAGTGTGGATTACACGTCTACGCGATCAAACTTCAACATGTCCGTGGCTGGAAAGGTGGCCATGAATATCGAGTTCATGTCGCCTGTCTATCCCGAGGATTTGCGACGCCAGTCAATCCCATTCTCATACATGAACGTCGCTGTTCGATCTCTTGACGGCGCATCGCACAGCGTTCAGCTCTATACCGATGTGTCTGGAGGTGAGACAAGACCCGCCGTTTTGGCGCAGTGGCCTTCTTGTCGTTTTGAGTCGTGAGTCGTGACTAACAAAAAAAATTAAAAAAAATTGATAGAATGGGCTTCGGGTGATGTCAACGCTGTCGTCAACTGGGAGACCAAGTCTACCTCTGGCATTCGCAGCCACAAGTTCTACAAGGCGACGCAGAGCGAATTCCAGGAAGATGGTGACAATGCCGCATGGGGCAACTGGTACTATTCTACCGCTGAGCACGAAGGCGTCACGTACAAGATCGGAGCCGATGTCGATGTTCGCGGACAATTCTTCAAACAGAGCAAGCTGGATAACAAGGTGGATACTCAGTTCCGCGCTGTCAACGACAGATGGTATGAATTACCGCCATTCACTGTTCAGCAAAACAGAGTGAATGAAAATTAACACATGTCGCAGGCCCGTCTTTGCTTTCTCGCGCGACTTTGGCAACGTCAAATCCACCGTCTCGGCTTTGTTCACCATTGGAGTAGCGCAGAAGAACGCGATTCAATTTACCGGCCAGGCTGACCAGCCCCAGGCTGTTCCCTCTCTCTGGACCTCCTACTTCTCAGAACAGGACATGGTGACCTTCTTCTACGATGACTTCGTTGATGCCGGACACGCTTCCAACCGCTTGGATCTCCGCATCCAGAGAGACTCGGTTGCCGCTGGCGGACAGGACTATGCCACCATGACGACCCTCGTCGTCAGACAGGTCTTTGGAGCGTTGGCCTACTCGGGCACGTCTGACAAACCGCTCATCTTCCTCAAGGAAATTTCATCCAACAGCGACATCCAGACCGTCGACGTCATCTTCCCTGCGTTCCCTATCCTTTTGTACCTGAACCCTGATCTGCTCCGGTATTTGTTGGAACCTCTTTTGATCAATGACCGGTACCACTACCCCAACAACTACGCACAGCACGACCTCGGCCGATTCCCTCGTGCCAACGGGTACCCCAAGGGCAATGATGAGGCTATGCCGCTCGAAGAATGCGGCAACATGATCATCATGATGCTCGCTCTTGCTCAGCGAAAGAACGATAACAAATATCTGGCTGACAACTGGGATCTGCTTGTCAAGTGGGCTCAGTACATGATTGACGACGCCAAGATCCCCGCTCAGCAGCTGTCCACAGATGACTTTGCAGGCCATCTTGCGTAAGTTTTTTGTCCCCTTTCATTTCCGCCTCCTTGCCCCAATTTAACATTTTGTATACATACCTACCTACCTACCTTTGCTTTTTTCTGTCCCGATCATCATTTGACTCTAACCTCTTTTCCCCCCCCCACAGCAACCAGACCAACCTCGCCATCAAGGGAATCATTGCCCTCCAGGCCATGTCCGAAATCGCCACCCGAGCCGGCCACCGCGGCGACAGCACCAAGTACGCCAACTACGCCAAAGAATACCTCGCCTTCTGGACAGAGCACGGCGTCAACAAGGCCGACGGACACAGCATGCTGCAATACGACAACGCAGCCTCCTACGGCCTCCTCTACAACATCTACCCCGACAGAGTCCTGGGCCTCGACTTCATCCCCCAGGACATCTACGACATGCAGAGCGACTTCTACCTCAAGAACCAGAAGAAGTACGGCGTCATTCTCGATACCCGGAACGTCTGGACTAAGACTGACTGGGAGATGTTTGCCGCGGCGGTGGCCAAGCCTGATACCAAGCGCATGTTCATCTCCAAGATTGCGCGGTGGATCAACGAGACGCCTACGTGGCGGGCCTTGACTGATCTGTACGATGTCAATACGGGGGGATACCCGAGTGGTCTTCAGTTCACGGCCCGGCCTGTCATGGGTGGGTTGTTCTCTTTGCTGGCACTCAGATGATGGGTGCCGGTGGTGCTTTGATGACTTATGTTATGTTTTCTGTTCTTCTTATTGGCCTTGTCATTCGATACTGGTTTTTTTTCTTTTTTTTTTTTTTCTTTCATCATCACGAACTTGAATTCCCTCTTGGATTTGCATCGGGCGCGACTGGTCTTGGTATATACGAGAGGGCACGATTGATGCTTCACACTTTATACTTTTTTTTTGGGTTTTTTTTTCTCCTCTTTTTTTTTTCATAACCGCTATACGTATACGCATGCTGGCGTTGAACAGAATGACTGTCACGGAAAGTAGGTACTCGCAATGATCGGTCAGTCGTGTGGGGGTTTTTTTTAGCTGCACACGAATGATGTTTGAGACAGGTACAGAGCCCGGTATGCACGCAATCGCTATAGACGCGTGGGCGGTTCGTGTGACGTGTCTCTCCTATCTACCGATACTGGCCGCGCGTGTGGCAAGCATAAGATGAAATACAAATTCGTGATTTACATACCTGTCTCTACAACGACTGTTGTCATGCGCCCTCGTGTTGTGCAATGTTCGGCGCCCTCCGTGGGACGTCCTTATTCGACTCATGTTCATGATTTGAGAACTGCACTGCATTTGATGGAGCAATACTGCAACAGAGGTTTCAACTATGTTCAGTGTATTCGTCATCTGTAAGCTAGAAAGTGAGGCAAGAGGGATGAAAGGGGGAAAGCACTTCATCCTACAATGTTGTGCGTTCCGACACTGGCAGTCTTCTTCTTTTCATCGAAGAAAAACCGACATCAACAGCAGCACACATCATGCTTGTCCATTGGCCTGAAAAAACTAGAGAAACTCCCATAGCAACGCGCATAATAAAGAAAATGCGTTCACACTCCGAGGGAACATCATCACATACAGCTCTACGAAATGCCACAGAGTCACGAGATAGTGCACTAGCTTCTGAAGTACATATACTCAACGGTGCAAGGTGCGGACATGACATAGGAACGACTCTGGAAATGATCACGAAGAGACTTGAGATGCCGAAATTTTCCCATCATGTTACTTCGCCAGTCGTACGAGAATCGAGAGATCGGAGCAATGGTGGCGACAACATCGCCGACGTGATGTATCCCCGAATAAGGCCCTCGAAACGTTTGTAAGCAGTAACGAGATGCGAATTCGTGTGAAAGAGTGGCTCGCAAGACCGCGGAAATGAGTGTGCATTCATACAGAGAGAACGAATCTTTGCAGACGACAGTGGGCACCGAGAATGTTCGGCATCCCAAGTCTCTTCGTGATCACTTCCAGAGTCGTTCCTATCACTTAGGTATGTCAATTCCGCACCTTACACCATTGCGTAACAGTTCAGAAGCTAGTGCACTTGACGTACATAACTCTGTGGCACTTCGTAGAACTGTACGTGATGATATTCCCTCGGAGTGTGAACGCATTTTCTTTTAATTCTTCGTTGCCGATGATCGTCACGAACCCGATTTGTGAGCTAACATCTTTGTTCTTCGCAAGTGAGCCACCCACGAACACGTGCAGCTGCTTGGCGGTCGGGAGTTGTAGAGAGGTATACCTACCGCAGTCTACGGTCAGAATTCGACAGCTGCCATTGTATGTATTCTTTTGTTGAGTTTCGCAATGTCAGTAGGTTGGGTCCTGTGCTTGTGCAGCCACGGAGAGGTCGTATGCTGCCTTTGGTTGACAAACGGATGCGATGTAAGCGCAACGTGCAGTATGTCGCCTTTCCATCAGTATTGCTCATCGTCTCGAGCTTTGAGGTTTAGCCTTTCGGCTTCAGCTCAATGGTTTCATCCGCGCACTCACTCACTCAGAATACACCAGTTGAACGCTAGGGACGTCTCAGGCGGCAGCACCCTCCTCGGCTTTGCTGCGAATCCGGCGTTGCGAAGCTGCGTGTCTTCGCGCTCAAGGAAGGTCTTATCACCGAGGCCAAGCGTGTCGTCAGTCTGGACGCCGAGAATACCGAAACATTCACTTTCTTCTGTCGTGATCAGCAAACTTGGATCAAACGTCGATGCTTTCATCTTGGGTTTTGTCGCGATGGTGATTGTAATACGTCGCCCACCAGTGTGTACCCGCTTCTGGGACCACGATAGTGCTTGGTGGATACAAATGTGCGATCTCACGAGGCAACCTGGCGATGACAATTCGGTTTAGCTTTGTAACCGATTATACACACGCCTGGATTATGTCTCGGATAAACATCAAGTGTTTCCCTTTCAGATTGAGGGCAAGTGCTGCCGCCAATCTTTGGGCTGCTCTCTGCAATGTCGGTGATTGCGTTAGGTACCCTTCCTCCTTTTTCTCGTTGTTGGTTTGAACAAACAACGAGGCAATATTTTTCAATTGGTTCGTCACTTTCTTTGCCCTTGACCTCGCGCACCAGTCGGGGGTTGAAGAGTTGTACGTCTTTGCGAACGTCATGGTCATATCGTACGAATCAGAAACCGTTCGTAGGGCATCGATTTCCGCTTTGTCGGACGCTTCGAACGGTTTTCCTGGCGTCGTCATCTTGCCCTGTCGGCGTAGTTCAACAGCCAATTCGTAGTCACTCTTCTCTTTTGCGGTAGGAAAATTTTCCTCGCTTTCCTCAAGACCTTGCAAATTCGCATCTGCGTCTGTAGAGGGTTGATGCTTCCGCGGTCTTGCACGCCGTCGTTCCTGGGGTTGCTCTTGGGGGTTCGGCGCGGGCGTGTTGGGCATGTTCTCATCGATAACTCGAGATTCATTGAACATCTTATTGTTGGTGAAGTTGGATTAATTCCAAGCAAATGGACTCGAGACGTGAAGTCGTCGTCGTCGATCATCGGTATTCCTGCCATCTTGTAGTTATGGTCCGATTGAAGAATGGGAAGCAGGTTTTGGTATAGATCCGGTGACGGAAGCCTAGCGGTGGCCAAGAGATTGGTGTTTTTGGTACAGAGAAACTTGTACTTCTCTTCGTAGACTTTCGTACGAGTCTCCAGGAAGTATAGTAAGGAAGTTGTCAGCGTCTTGGTTAAAGTTGTCAGACGTCAGTGTCTCTTCTTGGTTGGCATGCGATCCGGTGGGCCAGAAGGTTCTAGATGGTTGCCAGAGTTCTGTAGACTGTGGGGCACCAGGCGCTGTGCTGGACCAACCAGGGTCCAGACGTGCGTTCACCCTCGAGAGGCTTTGGCGGCTGGCCATGAGGTTATGCGAGTTGGTTCTTCAGTTCTAGTTGTCAGGTCTTGTAGTAGTCCAGGGAGGACTGCTATCATGTGAGTCTTTACCGTCGATCATCGTCTTTGTGTGCAGTTGAGGTCTTGTGAGGACTCTTGCTGCCTTTTCGATCCACCGTCCCTCCTCTATTTTCTGGCGACCGCGCCAGGAGTACGGCTGTTCAGCGTACGAATGAGCACCACTCCAAGCTCGAGGGATCCCAAGATGTGCCATAGATGGCTGAAGCCGAGCCATCAGAGAGTCCAGCGGTACCGAGTTGTCCATTGAGCCTCCTTAGGTGTCGATAAGGTCAGGGTGTAGCCTGTATGCTTGAGAAAGCTCCTCGTTGGCAGAGACGACACTCCGGCTTCGAATGTATTGCTCCATTAGCGGAACTCGAGCACTCTGGGCCTGAGAGAAAGCCTCCTCATTCCTTGACTCCAAGATTTTTGCCACTCTCTTGATAACTTCCGCAGCTTATCTCAGGCTCTCCGCTGCCAGGACGCCGCGATAAATTGCCTCTTGCCTCTTGCCTAACGAACAAAACGCTGAATGAACCCTTCGAGGTTGAAAACCTCGAGTTGTGTTAGCGGCTCTTGGTCAGCCCCCAACGGCTTGTCCCTCCCGCCAGCTCTGCGGAGTAAAGTCAGTACTCGGCAAAGGTACGAGTCCAGAGACTCGCCGTCATTCTGGGCGATCTCCGTGCTCGCGCTCGCAAGGGTCTGCGCGTTTTCGTACGATACAGCAAACCGTTCTTTCAGCGCATCCTCTAGCGCCAACAAATCGCCGGAAGAAGCAGAATACGCATCGGCCCGCTCGACCACAAGGAACTGACCAAGAGCCACTGACACAGCTCGAGGCTTTCAATTTCGACGGATTCATCCAGCGTTTTGTTCGAGGGCTCCGGAACAAGGAGCTCATTCAAGAGGCCATTTTCTGGCAGCAGAAAGCCTGAGGTCTGCTGCGGAAGTGATCAAGAGAGCGGCCATAATCCTCGAGTCGAGGAACGGGGAAGCTCTTTCTCGAGCTCGAAGTGCTCGAGTTCGGCTAATGGAGCAATACATTCGAAGCTGGAGTGTCGTCTCTGCCAACGAGGAGCTCTCTCAAGCATACAGGCTACATCCCGACCTTATCGACACCTGGGGAGGCTCATTAGCCAACTCAGTATCGCTGGACTCTCTGATGGCTCGGCTTCAGCCATCTATGGCACATCTTGGGATCCCTCAAGTGGTGCGTACTCCTCGCGCGCGTCGTACACTGACCGATCATACCCTCCTCGCACTTCGTGCGTACACTCGACCACAGCACTACCACGATTGGTCGAGACAGCCTAGCGTCAGTCAGCAAGTCGCAGCCAATTCGATGCAGATCGTTGTCTACCTACCGTTCCGGCCTCAGCTCCTGCCTCAGCTTTTACTCCTGTCTCTACCTCAGCTGAGGTTCCTGCTCCAGTCCCTGCTTCTGCCCCGGTTTCAGCTCCTGCTCCTGCCGCTGTGCCTGCCTTTGACGTTGCGGCCAGAGACACCGCCAACCCAATCCATCTGTGGAACACCACGCCTCGAGGACGTGAAGTCGCAGCAGAGTCCGAATCTAATGCCGACGTCTTCGAACCCTCATGTGATGACTCAGTTTGTTTGGAAGAGGACGATAGTAGTATTATAGTCCAGTAGCCGGGACTCAGTGTGATGGTCCACCTGTCGGGATTCGGTACGTTGCAGTTGTGGCGGAACTCGAATCTAAGGCCATTGCCGGTTCCATCGAACGCCCATGTGATGACTCTCAGCTTGTTGAGTACAGAGAGTTGAATGAAGGGAAAGCGGGCTTTCGCGCTACAGTTGGGGAAGTTGTTGACGAGGAAGTCCCACTTCGACCCATCCTCAAGAGTATCGAGAAAGTTGATAAGGATATTCTGGAGATTTCGGAAGCTGCCGCTGCTTCGGAGAAGCACCAAGGGATGTCGATCGCTAAGTTACTGTATGTGGTGATGATGAGACTCCCCTGCCACGAGCTGTGCCTTTAGTGTGAGAGAAGACAGTCAAGCGCAGTGATCCGGCTCTGAGTGAGATTTGGGGTCGGGGAGGCCTAGGGTCCATCGACTGGAAGGCGTTGGCGAGTCGTGTTTCCGTACCATTGATGGAGTCATGCCAAATCAGCTCCGAATTGTCGAGAGAATCCCGGGAGCTTACGTCAAGCATCACTGTTCGCAAAAAGCGAAAGAAGAAGAAAGAAGTTGGGATGGTGGTTGCACCGCGAAACTCGTAAAAGAATGTTGGACTGGTCGACGTTACGAATCGAATACTACAAACCGTGTTGAACGAGGTCACTGAGAGTCTGACGGATTGGGATCGGCACCTCCCAAGTTTCGCCACGATCCTGAATTCGCGCTACATTGGGTTCATGGGCTGTTCGACGGTGGAAGTTTTATACGGGTTGTCTCGAGCGGCGGATACCGGCCTCAAGGCATTCGTGACACAGACCTCGCGTGGTTGGGATGATCACTTTTGCAAATCCCCGACATGGCCATTGGAAACATCACTGGAAGAGGATGATGCATCCGGTCACGTGGCAGTGTTGCCATGGATAGCGATTCCGACAGAAGGTGCATATGTACCTAATTGCGCGTGCTTGATCGAATTGGCTCAAATGCTGTGATGTTTGGATTTGTTTTGCTGAAGCCTGAGGTCGTGTGTGTAAAAGCTGGTACATCCCTAGAGCCTAGGGCCCTAGGGGGTCATCAGTGCCAACTCCACGACGCCACAAACTTCAAGCCACTTCTGTCACAATTGCTCTGTTTCGTTTCCCACCTCTCCTCGCTGCACAAGAAAGCATGTGACTTTTGAAAAGTTTTCATTATTTCATCTGGGCAACTCGAAAAAAAGAAACATCTATGGCTTTGTGCCGGGTATTCCAAGCGAAAAAAAGATGAAGTATCCCATCTGATCTCCCATCTACCAATCGTAACATCCCTCACTCGTAGCACCCAACCTCCTCTCCTTTCCCGCCTCTCCTTCCCCCCCGCCTCTGCTATTCAATCTAACCGCCACTCCTCCATCCCTTCACCCCCTTTCTCGGTCCTTCAATTATACATGCCCTTACCAAGGGCAGTTTTTCTCAGAAAACGTGTCCATGACATTTTCGAACCTGGTCTTGATATCCCCAGTCATCTTCTTGGCAGTGCTCCTAGCCAAAGGAGACGTCATCTTGTTGACAACAGCCTCGACCATCTTCTGGGCATGAATAGCAATAAGAGTAATCTTCTCGCGGGTCATGGAGCAACCCCTAGCGACCTTAACATCATCGATGCGATCCTTGAAGATCGTGGCCAGCATCTTGGACTTTCTCTCGAGGAGCTTGCAGGGGCTGATGAGGGAGATGGCGTCGCCGAGGCTGATGGGGTCGCAGGTTTCAGCAGCGCTCTGGCCGGTGACGAGGAGGTCGATGAGTTTATCGCTGCTGGCGACGACGGGGGCAATGTTGCCGTCGAATCTTGCGGCAGCCTCGTGGAGACGGCTTACAGCGGCGGCGATGTCGGAGATGACACGTGTCATGGGGGTGACGCGCTTCTCGTTGTGGGAGAGCGCGAAGGAGGTACCTGTGAAGGCGGAGAAGAGGGTGAGGCAAGTGGTGAACTTCATGATGGCGGTTGCTTTTTTGTTTCTGGAAAAGGAGGTGCTTAAGATGTTGGATGCAAGTTGTTGGATGCAAGTTGTTGAGTTGGAAGAGAATAGAGGAGGACAGAGCAAGATGGACGAAAGCTTTCAAAAAGAGATGAATGTGTGTTGGCTTGGGAAATCTGGTAAAGTACACAGAAGGAACCAGGACATGGCTTCGACATGTCTTTTATATATGTAATCGTCACGTCCTGCTGATGTGTCGTGTGTCCTGAAAAAAAACCAAAAAAAAAAAAAAAGTTTTCGCAATCAGACAACCGGTAGCGAATGGTTGCCACGAGAACAGGACACTTTTCTCTTATTGGCACTTCGTGGCAAAGAAATGGTGCCCGCCATGAGGTAAGGTGTCGAGTTGGTGCAGCTTCATCCCACTCCGGATACAAGCCACCATCACAGCCTCGATGTCCCGGCAACGCGCCATGACAAGCTTCTCCGATGCTACACAGAAGTAGGCGTGCATACCTTCCGTAAGGCTCCGGAGCTCCAAGGACGAAGAGGAAACCTATTTCCTATTCCATTGTTTGGCCGTGGCGCTACTTGCGAGCTAGTAAAATTGGGAAAATGGCTGGACGATTAGCTGAACTTTATGAAATCACTTCAAACTGGCATCTATGGCAATGGAGAGGTCAGCTAGAACAGGGTCTTGGCCACCAGGCACCTACGCGACTCTTCTTCTGCTTCATCATCCAAAGTCAACTATGTACATAAGCAAATGTCTTTGTCCGATCACTAGCGCGTCTTCCTCAAATTTTGTTTGTCGATGGTCTAGATTGGGAGAGACGGACGCGTTTTCGCGAATATATAACACGTCAGCCAAGCTACCGCCAGACAGAGAGAACGCTTCATCAGGCTTGTAAGTTGTGATACTAGCCCACTCCGAACTTAGTCTAGGTATGCCAGTCACTGTCTATAGATAATCCCGAGACCTCCTTGGGGTGATATGTATTTACCTGTACAGCACGCTGCACGACTGACATGGAAGTCAAAAACTGACGCTAGGGGAGTAGCTTGGTCTTTTGTCCTTTGTAAGCCTCTAATGTACATATCAACATTCAGAGTCACTATCCGCCCTCTCAATTCCCCCGAGCCAGCCCACTTCATGATCAGTTGCCTACCAGGGATGCCTTCCAGCAACGCCGTCATTGAACCAGAACATTTCCAACTGGATCTGTCATCTGTCGCAAAAAAGGTTATAATTAAAGGAAAGTAGTGATTGTGAGAAAGGATTCGCTACGCTATCATATAAGAGAAGTGCCGCCGACTTCAGTGCTATGCCCTTGTGCTTTGTACCTGCGAGTATTTTGTAACCACAAGTTACAACTATCTGTTTTTGGGGGGGACAGGGAGAGGCTTAGGAAGCGGGAGCGGGGGCAGGCTTTTTTCTCGTCCGTCGAAAGCGCCACGAGAGTTGTTGCTCCACGGCTTGCCGGCCATGCCACTTGATGGTTCCTTTGGTTCCTTCGGTAGCGGCTTATACATCGAAGGGGACGTAATTTCCATGTGACGCTCCTTCTTTGGTGAAGGCACACCCTGGGGTCCAAGGTCGACAAGGCTTTCAATGCGCAGTTGATCCTGTCTAGCCATCATATGCTGGCTTCCTGACACCCACGACTTCGAACGTGATGTGTTTCCAAACACCCTTGGCCACATACGGAGCAGAAGCAGACGAACAACCGGAAGACAAGCGCAAATCAGGCCAATGTTGATCTCGATTGTCGACCACCATGCTGTGTACCACAAGTCCCAAGTCGGGTTTGATGAGCTGTAAAAGTACAAGAGCGACTGCAACCGCAAGATGGACACAATAGTTACACTATAAAGCGCAGAAATGTTAGCAAAGTCGAGCCTCTAAACTAAAGAAAGCATGCATGGCACAAAGGGAAATGGCAGCAACTTACAATGCACCCGTCAAAAACATGACAACGGCACCGATCTTCTTCTTCCAGTGCAGGTCCAGCTTTGTCATTTGAGACAAAGGTATCCCAATGATCCACAGATCAATCGCGACACTCACAGCGCCGTTCGTCCAGCCCAGCAGATTCATGTTCAAGCACTGTCCGCTGCTATCTTGTTGCAGATAACGCAACCAATAGTTCTCGACGGGAACACATTGGAAGATTGTCACCAAAATGCATGTGATGCCCCATGCTATGTTGACGCCAAAGGTTGACCAAAGCACAATGCGCACCCTTTTATTCGGGAAAATGGTGAGATAGAAATAGAGCAAGCTGGACTTGATCGTCGTCATTAAGAAGAGATAAAGTATTTGCTGAATGAAGAAGAAGCGCGCAAAGTCGACCAAGTTTGATTGGGAGACGTTCCAAACGTCTTTTCCCAGACCATTGGCCGTGAGCCCTGTAATATTCAGTATGGTGCAAGGAAGGCCGACAGAGACAGAGGCAAATATTAGCCAGTCGTCCAAGTTGAGTTTTCGTTGGCTACTGAACCACTGTTTGAAGATGAGTCGCGCAAAAACAAGAATGCCAGTAATTGTGCACAAGGCGATGCTGGTGGCATTATACTGGGAAGATTTGTCCCTTGGTGGCCGACCGCACGCTACTTCCGTCATATTTCTGGTCACTACTTCTTGTTAGTCTATGTTTCATTCGTCTCATCTCTTAGTAGTGAGCTAGCTGTGTGCGAAAATATTCAAGGCGCAGACATAGCCTTCGCAATCGCAACAGCATTGGGCATGATCACTAAGAGACTCGGGATACCCTCTATCCCCACGGGAATGACATTCGTGGTCCCACGTACTTGACTGTTGATCATGAGGGCAGGAAGACTTGACGCATCCGTGTACTTCATTGAAGAAAACCTTGTCTGAGCAGATGCATGATGCTGGATCTGCACACCATCCAGCTGTAATCGACGCATTCACGCATGAAGCCTAACAACCAAACACGTTAGCGAGACCCTGCCTGCTTCCCAAGCTTTCCATCTGGGAGGGTTTCGAGACACTCACGCCACAGGCCGGCAAATGCGACAAGTACTGCGATACATCAAAGTGATACGCTGGAGGCTTCGATGACGAGCGCGTTGTGAGTGATGAATAGCCGTTTTGTGCTTGACAACAGCCTAGAAAGCACCACGCCAGGAGCAAAGGCCGCACACGAATCATCGTTGTTTGCGATGTACCTCGCGCGAGGACGGATTCGCACGGGGACTATAATGATATCGATGCGATGCGAAGCGGCATGTGTGACTGCGGGCGTGTCGGACTGGTTCGAAAAGGGTCTTCTGCTATTCAACTCTCTGCGTCCCTAAAATGTCCCTAAAATTCTCTCAATAGAATCTTCGATCGTGTTGTCACAGTTTCAATCAATCAATCAATCGAACGAATGTTCGTGGTCTCGTATCAGATGCCGTGACGGACGAGGCGGCGCAATGGGTGATGATATCGGTAAGTGAGGAGGCGCGAAGGGTAGACAGTGGATGCAGGCGGTGCGGACAGACAGTTTTGTTGTCGCGGTCGCAGCGTCTGGCTTAGGAAAAGACATGCTGGGCTATTTCAGCAATCTCGCAGACTTCTCTTGAATCGAGATGTCTTGTGTGTGTTCTAGTGTATGTTTCTGTGACGAGCTCACGGATTCACCCCTGAGTCCTGACACACAGACGGCCTTAGGTTGACGGCGAGAGCGACCTGATCCACCGCGACAACATTTTCCATACTGAAAGCGGCAAGGCTTGAGAGGAGTGAGGAGGACCGGCCGACGGAGAGGTGGAGAGGCCGTTGTCTCACATCATAGCGCATGCCCACGGATTCACCTTGGGCGAGAGGTCCGTCCGTGTTCTGGTCGGGACTCTCATCACAGGCTGTTGGCATTGCCGACTGGTCGGTTGGAGTTGAGAGCGTATTGCCGACCACTCTGTCTCCCTTTTTCGGTATTCTTGTGCTTTGCGCATCCTTGTCCGCAACGATATCGAATCCAAGAATACATACACGCCAGCGTTCGGGGATGACGGCAGTGTGACTGAGGCTCTGCTCGCTTCGTAAGTCAAGAAAGGCAAAAGAGGACGGGATCGGGATGTATGGGAAGAGAAACAATGGATGGGGACGGGAAAGCGCCCAGGGGAAAGGGGAAAAAATGGGCCAGGCGAGAAAATAGCGTCGATAGCGTCGATAGGTTCACTGGAGTTCCCTGGACCCTTGCGATCGAAAACAACTTCCAAGTTCCTACGTAGCCAATTGGACGACCAGACGATTTGAATTTGTATATGTAGGTACTCCGTACAACAGAGGCAGGAGCGTATAATGCCGTTGCCGAAATCACACAATCGCGCACACATCGTGGAAAAATGACTTCGATACCTACCTGTCCTAGTCTCTAACGATTCATGTAACTCCGGGCCATTTCATCAGCCACGTCCATTGTTCGCTTCCTTTTGGTGCGCAATGGTTTATACATACCGCCCGGGTGCTCGAAACGAGACGTCGACTCCCGAAGACGGAACGCATGTGGCCACGCGTTCTCCGTCTTTGCCGGGCTGATCGGATTCGTCATGGCTTTTAAGTTTTAAGTTTTACGGATATACACACATGCGGAGTACCTAGGTACATATACCTACATCGAGACAGCTCCCCATGCCGTCATCATCCAATGGCATTTCGGTCCTCCAACCCCAGAGAAGTTTTCCCGTCTGCGTTCATCAGCGGCTGGTTCTTTCAACTTTGGGGCCGTCTTGTCTTGTTCGGCCCCGAGTCCGCGACATAAGCTGCAAACACACTGAGTCACCTGTGTACGTACCTCTACGGAGTGCCTACGGAGTAGTCGTAGACCCACTTCGGCTCATCCGACCCGTGGACCATCAGTGATCACTGATCACTGATCAGTACATATCACTTTCCGTCGTCTCTTCCAAGATCCGCCAACTCGGCCATTCCATTTCGTCTTACTACCTGTGCTATTCTGCCTATCTTGAACAACGTCTAATTAACACTTCATGGCCAGCTCGTGCAGTTTCTCAAATTTTGGCGTGCCTAATCCCGTCACCGGGTCCCATCCCTCCACGGCGTCCCAGCCGGCTTGCGGAATGACAGGGGCAGGTGCACCACCGTAAGTACGTCCCTTACATCCCTCGGATCGACCGTCCGTGATACTATCCCGAGGAAGAACTCGTCAGCAAGGTTACTTCACCACCCTCTTCGTGGCTTCCGAACTCGCATGGAAAGCTTAGGCCGAGGGACAACTTTTGAACTCACTCGGTGAAGGCGCGTTGAGACGCTTTCTTGTACAGCCAAGGGTTCAGGAATCCCAGCGGGGGCTTTCCATTTTTCAGTCTGTCATCGTTGATGAGCGCAATCATGGATGCAAATAGGGGCGCGGAAGCACTGAAGTTTTTTTGGACCGATAGCACCCTCGCATAGTAATCAGTCAGCCCGTGGACGCGATGAGAGAAGGGTGATCCGCAAAATCACACATCTGTAAGGAAAACTCGGGATGACCTGAAAATCCAACTTCAAGTATTACCTTGTTCCGCCACCATTCTCGATCTTGTCATGGTTAAAAATGGGATATCCGGTTCCCTGCGCCGCTACATCTGGGAACCCTCTCCCCTTCTGGTTGTAATACTGGCTCCATTTCTTCCCATGCCGACTCAGATACGTCTTGACAGCATCGTCCTGCCACGCTGGACGATCCCAATAGTCCGAGAAGCCACCGGATGAGAAGCTCAGTGCTCGCTCAGGGCTTCTTCCCTCGGTACCACCTACCGAAGTGACATAGGGGCATGTTGCCGGGAAGCCGGGCAAGAATCGAGTGGCGTTGGTCTTGGTGCCATCATTGGACTGGCACGATATACCAGGGCCCGCGTCGCCAGAAGCAACAACGACGGACATGCCGCGGAGGGATAGTTGGCCAAAGATGTGGCATATTTTCTGGGCGTATAGCTTTGGTATGGCTTGTTCGTTGACGCCGTATGATATGGACATGACTTGAGGGAGATCTTGGTCTGGAAGGTCCAACATGAAGCTGACAAACTGCAGCCATGGTTCAACGTGCTCTTTTTGGCGGTCGGAAATACTAAGATGCGTGCCATTGCAGACGGTCAGATTTCACATTGATCAGTCCTGACGACCACCGCGACTATCACCAAGGACGTCATGGCGCCAACAGAAAAAGGAGGGCTCCAGACGAAACAGGGTGGGAAAGAAACAAGAAGAAAAAGAGGATAATAGAATCAGAAAGACACGCACTCCAAATCGGGTTGAAAGTTGTGGTCTTCTCCCCCCGTCGAGTAGAATCGCACTGGAACCCTATGCGCCATGGCAACTGCAATTTGTATGTCCAGATTGGCCTCGCCACTTGGGTAGTTCAGGCCCTGCGGATTGGTACCGTTGTTGATGAGCGCCACCGTAAAATTGGCTCCTTTTGCGTAGGGTGCATATTTCTCGACGTACTTCTCCAATTGGTCATATTGTGCTGCTTGCTTGATGCAGTTAGCTTAGTCTATCGTCAATATACTACCAAGCGACTGAACAATCAAGCCTGAGCTATCGGCTTCCACCAAAACAGCAGTGGGCATGCCCCCGACATACCTTGCTAAACCCAACGACGCCAAGTAGGGAGCGAGGATGTGGTCCGTCACGGTAACTCTTCATACCGTAGAGTTCGCGCAGACATCGAGGGGTGTTTGAAGTCTCGCACGTGTCATTCTTGGCTGCTCGTGCCTGAGCATCCGCGGATGGGTTCCGGGGTTCGGGTTTCCAATGATAGCTGATCGTGTCGAAAAAGGTGGTGGGTTGGATGGCGACGATATGGCGCCGGACATCAGCAGGCACAGAATAGGCGAGCGTCCCGACGACTCTGCGGCCGCTGTCGTCGCCCCTGGAAAAGACGCTGAAATTGGTCGCCAAGAGCGCCTCAGCATCTTGCACAGTTACAGTCGCTTCCAGAAAGTGTCCTCGCTGCCGTACTTGGCCTTCTGGAACCTGGGCCATCGATAGCCAGCGTCGCGTCGAATCAATAGCCTCGCGGTGCGGAAGAATGAAAGCCCACGCTTCATCCTGCGTTAAATGCTGTCCGTAGCGTACATGGTCCGGATTCGAGATCTGATGTAGCTCTTCATCGAGTTGGTCTTGGCCGGTCGTTTCCAGCGCAATGGAAAGGCGAATGATGTGATCGGCGGGCGCTGGTCCCAAGGCCGTCCAACCATGCGGAACCTGGCTCCGACTGTCCACTACGACGCGTGATGACGCTGCGGTGGCGGCGAAATAGAGGGCTTGAGTCACCTGAATGCAGAGCAGGCCACGTGTAAACTTGCTCATCTTGATCCTCATCTGATGAAAAGAATCGCCCAGGAAAGAAGGGCGTGAGAACGACAAAGGATGCAGATGCTGTGTCCGTACTGGCAATTCCTTTCACCGGTTCAACCTTCTTTCTCTAGCACCTCTTTTATACAATTTCACATGCCGCTTTTTCCCTAGTCATGTGGCTGGCAAACGAGGCTATCTGCAGCGGCTGAGTTGGGAGAGGCTTTCGTCGGCCAGCTCGTTCGTCCAACTGGAAACGTGCAGGGACCACGTTGTACACGTTGCACAAACGCGATAGGGCAACTTGCGGGACGTAATTGTACATACCTTGAGGGAAAAGTACAAAGGCCAGGAGGCCGGTATTTGATGATGCTCCATAACGAACGTGCGTCGAGAGTTGGTCGACGAAATAACGAAAAGAAATGAGGGGAGTAGAGAAGACCAAGAAACGGAAGGCAAGAAATTGGAACAGAGGATGACACCAGGAACTAAAAAGTCAACGACGTCAAGGCGTATCAAAGTTTATGATGGATGAGCCAGTTGGTCATCACATCCGAGAATCAGACCATGTCAAACATCCTCAAGATGTCGAATGTTGGTGTTTCGGCCGTTCAGTATAGCGCCACCAACGGTGAGCACAGTCATCTTTACCAGGTACCTAGGTACCTACTCAAGTGACAAGTCTCAACCTCATGTGGACGACTATGTAAGTACCTAGATACCTATGTACATATGTATGTAGTAACTTCATTGAAGCTTCTGTTGATTGCCATGATGCGATTCCAGCCATTCACACGGCGTCAGGTCCGCGTCTGTGGGTCTTTGTCTTTGTCTTTGTCTGGACTCTGTGGCCAGTGGCCACTGGCCACGCGGGAATTATGGGCCCGTGCATGCGGTACCGGTTCGTGGTTTGGAAATTGGGGCGAATGCGGTCAGCAATCCTGGAAAGAACGGAATTGACGGCTTCAAAATCCTCCCGTGCCGTACCGCTGACCACAAGCGGCGGCAACAAGCGGCCAATGGGCATCTTGCGTCTGCCGCAACTTGTTGAGAGCGTGTTGAAAGCAGTTTAATGCAAGACTCGAAATGCTGGCATGAGAACCTTTTCGGTATACGGAGTATAGATCAAAGAGGACGTTCTGATTAACTTCTTGATTGTGAGAGGCGGCGCATGTCGCAGAACTCGGACTGTCTGTAGGCTGTCTCGGCTCTCGGGCACATTGCGCAGTGTCACGACGGCGACGGCGACGGCGACGGCGACGGCGAGCTGCATTTCTCGCCACGCGCGAAAATATACGGATGGCCTGGGAGTCGGAACCAGACAGATTGGCTGGAGAGATTGGCTAGCTTGGTCAGATTTGTCCTGATTGTCCAAATCGTCCAAATTGCTCACTCCGTGATGACAAGGAGCAAACTTTGTTCTCCGTGCCGCGTGGCCCATCTGACCAATCGTGGCGCCTGCCAAGGGTTCGTCAGGAGATCCGAGATAGGGTCTCACGATCTTGAACTTCAGCCTCTATCGCCCAGCTGGAATAAGAGGTACCTACCTAATCTATCGGGGTCGTGTACTCCGTATATCCTGTGCATGTACCTCGATACCTTGAGCCACCTTCATCAGGAAGCCTTGGCATGAAGCCTTGGAGCACAGAATGCGTGCTTCGTGCCGTTTAAGAAAGCAATACTACTCCGTACACCGATGTCGACAGCAACACAACAAGACATACATATCTCTGCATCGCTTGGAAGATGCAAAATCATGGAGAATCGTGGGTCTTTCATCTACGCATTGGGTCTTCTTTTCACAACGTCTTTTCTTGCCGTGGATTAGATCCCACGCTGCGGCCCAACAAGGGTGACGAAACGTGGCTCATTGGAAAGTCTGTTCGTCGTTCTTGTCTACCATTTTCTTTTTCTTTTCGGTACCCTGGAAAAGCATAATTTATCTTATGCACCACAACGGAGTAGGTACATGGCGCTCGTCTTTTCTTTTTTTTCCTCTTTTTCGGTTGCCTTTCTTTTTCACCTGTGAACTGGTTCTCCGGACCTTTTTGGCTCGCCAAACAGACTGGCTTTAGCCTTTCACCCCTTGATAGGATGGTTATCACGAGGGTAGGCTTTCTTGATCCGCGCAGTTGCCAGTGACGGCTAGAAAGCACATGCAAAAGTTGAACCAAGAGTAACTGGTTGAAGTTAACTCGAAGGACAAGTAACGGGATGATCTGGAATGACATGCGATGTAAGTGACGCCACTTGGTCAGCTTGCCAGTGCTGCCACACACCGCGTGGCGATGGCTTCACCCGCAGTGCGATGCACTCCATCTCTCCCTTGCATCCCCTTTTCCGGGGCCACATTGTACCCATAATGACCCATGACCCGCCACGAGAGATACTCCGTAGTATGCAGATATACTACACTCTTTTGCATCTCTCTGCTCCTCTCGAGTCTCGTCAGCGTGGAGAAAGTCTCACAAAGAAGAGCAGACAAGAGCCAGTGCCTCGTAAATCATGTAATGAATCCAAGACACGCTGCCGTCCTCGCTGGTCAGGAGAGAGAGTCCGCCTCAGCATCATCAACCGCTAATAATGCCCGAGCCAGCCGGAAGGAATTGTATATAAGAGCTGCTTCGAACCTGTATCCTCGAAAGAAAATGAAATAGATCATCAGCTCATCTTCCACTTCTCTCGCATACACCTTTCCGACCACGTCTCTCGCTACAAAACTCTTCTACTTTCTTCACTTCTTCTCTACTCCGTGCAACAACCACTCAACCAACTCAAAATGCAGTCCTTCATCATCTCCGTCATGGCCATGGCCGGCGTTGCCTTTGCCGCTCCCGCTGCCGTCGAGGCTCGCGGCTCGCTCTGCCCCAACACCCTCTACAGTGTTCCCCAGTGCTGCTCGCCCAATGTCCTCAACATTCTCAGTCTCGACTGCACGAACCGTAAGTGACCAGCAGCCGTGCTAAAATGCCCCTCGGAGCCTGCTCGGAGTTCCTAAGCCAAGAGAAAGTCTGGGTCCACTAACACTTCTTTTGCAGCCGCGTCTGCCTACAACTCTTGGGACTTCAAGAACTCCTGCGCCAACAACGCCAGAGAGAGCTTGTGCTGCACCATGCCCCTCGCCGGACAGGGTGTTCTGTGCATTTCCGCACTGGTATAAGTCGCTCCAGTCTTTTCATCCTCTGTCCATTCTTCAGAGCTGGCTGGGAGACATCCATGACATGCGACAAAGTTTGATGATCGGGGATTTTTTGCTACACTCGATGGAATTGTGTGTTCTGGACTTGAACATATTTTGGCTTCTTTTTCTTCTCAACATTCTTTATACGAAAGCGTCATCGGACTCAATGGTACAATAATCGGACAAAGACGTACATAATTCATGTATACATGCTGTATCGATGAGCTTTATACGGGACTTTTACAGTATAGCCGTTTACATTCTTTTCATGAATCATAATTAGCAATGCAACAGACAACAGACACACAGCAATTTTACTTGAAAGATGTGTGCCTGAGTTTGTGCCTGTCGTGAATATGGTAACGAAGAAAAGGGGACGAGGAAGAGCCACGTGGCGACCACGATCCGAGCCGTACTGGGCCTTGTGATACACACTATGTATGCCCCCAAACCTTTAATGCCATGCAAGGGGGCGGTGTCTGTATTGCCACTTGCGGAGTACATACAGGTATGTCCATACAATGTTAGCGCCGCTTAGCGGTGCCAAACATGCACTTATACGAGTTCTGACGGAGCGGTGGAAAGCGCGGCATGTACGTCTGCATGTCTTGAACTCTGTCGAAAGAAAGGGGCAGGACGCATTTGGCACCCAAGAGGGCGATCCGACTTCAACCGTCCAACGAAGTGACAGTGCTGTGGTTCTAACTTCTCACCACAGACGTGGCATGATCAATGAAGCGACGGGTGGTCCCGCCGAGGCGTTTCATTATGGAGGTACATATCATTATCCATACGCAGTAGGCCTACATATGGAGGTACTCTGTAGGTGGGTAGGTTAGGTAGGTATACTGTACGCTGGAATCAAGAAGCGACGAGGCCGACAAAGCACCTTACCTCCTCTCTAGCTATGTAACGAGCACATAGACAGTCTCATTATGAAGTGTCCCCAACCGCCGCGACCGGTGATGGTAGCCATAACGAGCCTTGCACGCATCCCGTGAACCACTGAACCTCTACATGACCACTCCGAAGCCTTGCCCGTGGCCAAAGGATTCGTAATCATGGAGGACAATCAGGCGCCTCTAGAAAAGATAGCTTCTGAGATGGACGGCGTCGCTTTCGGCTACGAACCGCAGGGCGCTATGACAGCGCTGATGAAGTATTTTGCAATGCCTCATTGTGCTGTTGTTTCAGCGCTCTGACAGTAGCATTAGGTCGCGATGATGCGATCGGAAGCCTAGCCAAAGATCCCTTCCGGCTTCTATGCCTCTAAGATGATGATGAGGGGATCGTGCGATTCAAGGAAAAGATCGGTTTCGGTTATGAGTCGTGTCCGGTCGAGGAGTTGACGGGCCATCGGCAGATGTGCAAAGGGCACTCATTTCAAGGCGCCATCTTGCTCAAAGCTTCGATGATTGCTGTCTCATGATCTGTGCATATTATCCGAGGGCCAGGTATGGCCTCGTCCTCAGCAGCTGGCGCAATTATCTGAGAATCCAGCGTAGGTGCTCTCGACCTTGTTGGCGTAGACATACGGCGGTGATGATTACTAATATCGCCGCGACCGGGGATGGGGGATACTGCGCAACAGAATGAGGATACCTACAATGTACCTACCTACCTAGCTGCACAATGCGACACTTTTTTGGTGGAGGGATGTTTGTATGTACATACATGCGTAAAATCGCCATCTTGTGATGTATTTGACATCTATCAACCGATGTACATCGTGACGACTTTCTGCCTATTCTTTCGATGTGTATTCATGAATATAGCTACAAGTGTAGTGAGCCCGTTATACGTGCCTAGGTACCTAACCTAGGTCACAGAAAGTACATTAGGTACGTACCCAGGAAGTTCAACGGCGTGGCGTTCAGGGGTCCAGCCGTTATTATGGCGGGGGGTGAAGCGTGCCATGAACTTCGAGCCCATCGAAGCCAACGTCTCTCCATTTCTTACCCCATGTCGAACCTACTATCTTCAAAAAATAACCACTCGCTCTCATTTTCCGCCCCGTTCTCATCTATCACGTCCCAGGCATTCAACTGAAGAAAGCATACCGAGAAAGAAAAACAGATACCACTTCTACTTCACAGCTTCCGCCCCCCCGATCCACCATGTCAGACGACCAACAGCTTATCCTCCCCATCATCGACTCCCACATCCAGCTCTACCCCAATTCCGAAACCCCCTCCCCAGAAACCTGCGACCCCTCCACCCTTCTTCCCAGCCAGCGCTCCATTACCGAGTACAAATCCGCCGCCCAGTCAGCCCCCTCCCTCCTAGGCTTCATCCTCGTCGAAAACAACCGCACCCACGACCTCGAGACCGGTGCCCAAGACGGTTCAGGCTGGCAACACCCCCTCGAGGAGGTCGATTTCTTCAAAAGATTCGCGCTAGGCGAGTCAAAGGACGGGGAGAGCCACACCGCCGAAGATGCGAAGCTGTGTTTGGGACTCATACCCTGGGCGCCGTTACCCAGCGGACCCGAAGTCCTGGCCCGGTATCTGAGTAAGGTCGAGGAGAAGGCCGGTGAGGCATGGGGCAAGGTCAAGGGTTTCAGGTATCTGCTGGAAGATAAGCCTCATGGGACGATGTTGACGGAGGAGTTTATCGGGAGCTTGAAATTGTTGGGAGAGAGGGGGTTTGTGTTTGAGGTGGCGGTTGATCAGCAGAAGAGGGGGAAGAAGCAGCTGGATGAGGTGGTGGAGATGATCGATCGGGCTCATGAGGGGGTGGAGGAGGAGAAGAAGGTGACGTTTATTCTTGGTACGTACATGCTGTACAGCAGCTCTGTTTTTCTTCTTTTATACCTTTCCCCATCATGACGTCTTGTCAATGTCGAAAAAAAGAAAAAAAAAACATGAAACTGACATTACCCCCTAGATCACCTCTGCAAGCCTGACCTCACCATCTACAACATCACCTCGGACCCTTCCTTCCACGCCTGGCGCACAGCCATGTACACACTCAGCAAAGCCAGCAATACACATATGAAGCTCTCGGGCTGCTTCTCCAGCTTCCCCGCATCTCTGCGCGAACAGCCCGTCTCGCACATTTTTCAGTCCACGCTGGGCTGGCTGGGCATTGTGCTGGCGACTTTTGGTGCAAATAGGATCATGTATGGAAGTGACTGGCCACGGTGCACGCTGGAAGGCATGGGCGACGAGGCATGGCCCAAGTGGCGGGAGGTGGTTGAGAAGATGTGCTGGATGGCGACGTTGGGGGATGAGGAGCGGGCTATGATCTTTGGGGGCACGGCGAAGAAGGCATATGGGTTGTAACTGGCGAGGGGCTCTAAGTTGAGTGACTGGGAGCGTGCTGTATGATGCTTTGCTGGCAGATTGCGATGGGACCCCCTGTATATTGAGCGTGCTGAAGATGTCACAAATCATGTCTGCTCTAGCAACTTCAAGTCTTCATATCCTTTATGTCAAAGTCACAATAATCAGACGAACCACGTATTGCATGGATTCACGCCAATAAAGTCACAAATCAACACACGCCTAACTAACGCACTCCAAAGAAGAGGTCATAATTCGGGAGGAAACTTACTTTGTTCACACATGCTAAAGAGCTCATGGAGCACGGTCGTTTCACGATCACAAGGGCCTCACTCGTAACAGGAAGCCGTTATGCACTCTCTACATACAGTGTCACACGAATAAAACGAAACCTCTTGTTTAGCAAACAAGTCGCATATCAAGGTAAAGGTAAACCCTTTTTCACCAAGGACATCACAGATACGAACAAACTCCCTAACTTATGTATCGAAGAACTCATTTAGCTATATCAAGAGCAAGCCCTAATGCACCAAAACCCTCGCCAATCGAGCATGACAAACCCCTCATACAACAAAAAAAAACTCTCTGATTCAGACCGAACCCCCATCATTCGGATCATCATGTACACCCTCTCCCAACTCCGCTCCAGGTCAGGCCCCCAAGATCTCCTCCACAAGCATGAAAAACCCGCGCGCGTAGAAAACCCCCTAGTATATTCCTCACAACGCCTCATACAGTCATTACAGAACATGGACACGTTCAGGGCAGGTACCTAGTCACTACAAAGCCCAAAACGCCACTTTACCCCCAACCCAAAATTCAACCTTCAAACCAGTCAATCAGCCCAACAGGCATGCATCAAGTCAGTCATACCCTCTTCCAGTAATGGTCGCAGATGGATAAGACCCGTGTGCACTGTTGACTGTTCTGCTGGTCGCCACAAAGCCCGACTCCTTCTAATATCGCCTAGGCCCCAAAAATGGCCTACGAGAGTCGAGACTTAGCCCTTCATATACGGCTACCTCACTCATGCCCCTTCCCTTTATACAAACCCGTCTTATCAACCAAGCTCATCGGAACGCCACTCCGTCCCGGCCGCGGCAGACCCCCGCTAGCCCTCCTGATATGTCCCTGCGGCGGTCGAACGACTGAACCGGGCGCTCTGAGACCCGAAACGGCACTCCGTCCAATAGCCGAGTTTCTAGTCTCGCCCGAAAGTCGCGGCGTCTTGGCACCGAGTTCTGACGTCAAGGGGGCGTCTCGTTCCTGGCGATCATAGAGTCTCGTCGCGGCTGGGGTTCTCAGCTCCGCGCGTGCGGTCGCGGCAGAGCCATGGGACGAACCAGAAACAGTTCCAGAGTCAGAAGCATGATCATGGCTAGAGCCAGAGCCAGAGCCAGAGCCAGAGCCAGAGCCAGAGCCAGAGCCAGAGCCAGATCCAGAGCCAGAGCCAGAGCCAGAGCCAGAGCCAGAGCCAGAGCCAGAGCCAGATTTATAGCCACAAGCAGCGTCAGGGCCAGCAGCTGTCATGGCCTGCATACTCATCATCTCCTCCGCCAACTGAACCAGCTCGCCCTTCTCAACCCGCTCCCTCTCCAGCATAGTCCTCAGCTCCTTGTTGTCGCGCTTGACCGTCGACACAATCGCCTCGAGACGCTGTACATCCGCATTGAGCTCACGAATAGCCGCCCCATCCTTGGCCGCCTGCGCGACACGCTCCTCCGCCATCGTGGCATCCGGATCGAGTCTCGTCGCATTCATTTCGCGGTCTCGTAGATTCTCATTCTCGGTAGCCAGGTCCTGGATGCGGTTCTCGAGCTCCTGGACTCGCCGTTCCCATCGCGTTTCGTACGATTTCTTGAGCGCAGCTACCTTGGTTTCGTGCTTGCCTTTGTACAGCGCGTGTAACTCACGGGCTACGCGTTCCACGGCCATCTCCACCTCTTTGTTCGATGCGGCTGCGGCACCTGCCGGCGATGGAGGGACTGGCGCGTCTTTGCTTGACTTATCGCCGCTGCTGCTGCTGCCGCCGCCACATTCCTTGCCTGCGCGCATGCCCGCCATCTTGCTCTCTGCTTCTTGGTGCAAAATCTCGGCTGCCTCTCTGCGCTTCTCGCTCTCCTCAAGCTTCTGATCAAGCTCATCTCGCTCGCGCTGGCTCGTTCTCATCTCCTCCCTCATTTTGCGTATAACGCCCTCCATGTCTTGGCCACGCTTCTCCAGGTCCTCCTTCTCGGCCGCGAGCTGTTCCTTCAGGGCGCGCTCTTCGCGCAGCTGCTCCAGGGATTCGCCCACTCGTGTTTCAGCATCGCCGACGGCTGTCTTGAGCGAGTGGACCTCGGCTTCTTTCCCGCTCAACGAAGCCTTCAGGGAGCTAATTTGAGACAGAAATGTGCTCTTGAGAGACTCGAGTTCCCTGGGCGTGATGGAAGGGAGACTGCGCGGCGTCGGCATGGGGGGTATATCAAAGTCGATTAAGCTCGCGACTGGGCGATTGGGCGTGGTAGCCAGATGATCCGTTATTCGTGATGGCGATAAGTTGCCGCGCTTGCCGGGTGGCTTGTGCGGGAAGCGCATCTGATCGGTGAAGTCTATGAGCAGGTTGGATGTATTGCCGTGGCTTCCTGACGACGAAGACGGTCTTGCAAGGGTTTCGTGTTGTCGTAGCTTGGCTCGGGGCGTCGTCGTGCCTTCCATGGAAGAATTCTTGGTAGGACTTTGTTTTCTCAAGTTGGCGAACACTGTTAGGTTCGGTACCACCGAGAATGTGCTAAACGTGCTGATCATGGAGTCATCCGGGCAAGCGGATTCATCGCATTCGTTCTCGGTCTGTTGGTCGTTTTGCTGGTGATGCTGTTGGTCATCTTGGCCATCCTGTTGTTGTTGTTGTTGTTGTTGTTGCTGTTGTTGCTGCTGCTGTTGTTGCTGCTGTTGCTGCTGCTGCTGGTGATGCTGTTGGTCATCTTGACCATTCTGTTGTTGTTGCTGCTGCTGGTGATGCTGTTCTTGCTGCTGCTGCTGCCTTTCTGTAATCACTCCCTCTCCCTCTTCCGCCAGACCACTCGTGTCATCCTCGAAAATTCCTACAGGTGTCTCAAGCCCCTCACCCCTCACAACATGCTCTCGGCTCAACTTTCTCTCCTTGGCCACCCTCGCGTTCCCGTCTCGGGGGCTGCTATCGACCTTGACAGGAAACCGCGACTCTGGCGAATGAAGTCTCCGCGGACTTCTCTGCACCGGCGGCGCCATGTCTGCCCTTCCTCCAGGGCCATTCCTCTGCACTTCCAGAAGCCTGAGAGGGGATGGTTCCGTGCCGGAGATGACACGGCTGTGTCTGGCCTTCGCTGGCGACATGTTCTCTTGGCTCAGGTCGGCTGTCTCGTCTACCTTGGACACGAAAGGCGAGGAGCGCGGAGAGTCGTAGTCGCGTATTGTCTCGTTGGCGGTTGTCGTATTGGTGGCAGGGATTGCATGGACTTCGTATTGGTCGTACTTTCGCTTGCTCGGCGGCGTAGCCCTATTGAGGCTTGCCTCGCGGACGGGCGAGAGTGGGAGGGTCATGGCCTGCCGATTGTGCAAATCGTGCTTGTGTGGTGGCAATACAGAATGCTATAAAGGTTTATTTCACGAGACTCTTATCTCGTGTCTGTTCTTTGGTTCAGTGGTCCGGTTCGTGTGAAGCGCGCCTCCGCTTGCGTTGTTGTCTTCCGATCCGTTTTACAGAAGTAGTTGGTGCATTAATTGATTGAGGATCGATCAAACATTCGAGTGTTGGTTTGCAGTGCACATCTCAGCGGAGTATCATTCGGCGACGGCGGTAGATTTGGTGTGTACACATGTTTATCCGTCGACCCGGCAACCATTGTGTGCACGTCGTACACGTCGTCACGTGGTGGACGAAGGGGCCATGCCGCCGCCATCACGCAAGTTCACAACTTGCAAGTGACCCGATAGATGCACAGCGCGAGTTTTCTCGGAACTCGTCGTGACCTCTCCCCGCCATGAGATGGTTGCGTCCGAGACGTCAGGACCATACCTACCCTTGACTTTGTGCACGATAGCTTGATTCTTACACAACGACATTGGCTTATCCTAAGGCGAAGGGCAATTGACTCAATTGCAGCTGAGTATTCTCTCCAAGACGGGACAAACTTCAAAGCGCCCGCGTCATACCTACTTGTATTGACATGCTTTGGAGCGGCACGGCAAGGCTTATGCACTGCTCTACGGCCCAATATACTGCTCGTCTGAAACTGGCTACAGCTGCCTTATACATGCAGAGGCTCAACTTTTCTCCGACTATGGTGAAATGACGTCTTGTCTTCCTCGAAACGCCACTAAATGCGGCCATGGAGTCGACGATATTCGAGGATGCTAGATGTAATGGAGGCGGTAGAACTTTGACTGCGACGTCTCGTTAGGAGAGTGATGAATTTATGGATCGCGAAGAGCACTCGTTTCTTTGCCGCTTTGCATCCACCAACGTGGCATCGCCGCTCGCGATGCTGTCGCAGAGTACATGGAGATTCAAAGCAGACTGGAGTGACCACATGGCTGCATCAACTCTTTTTTTTGAAGCAGACGCCATGATTGTGTTCGTCGTGACTGATCGCCGCCACGAAACGGTTACATGGCTAGGCACATGACGACTAGCTCAGATTATGACCGGAAAGGGCTTGTTTACACGATCTCATGAGATCGGTGGAAGCTGGGGGGTTATACGGACAGTACACATTCTCCAGCTAGTCTCTGATTATCTCGACATTTCACCACGAAGTCTCGGGACTCAAGCCTCGACGCATCTCGATTTGCAGAACTGGGGCACTACTGGTCTTTTCAACCAAAGTATATACACAACCCCAGCCCGACAGAACCACTCAGTCAATATCGCACCGGAAAGGTCCCTTATGCGACAGCCGGATCACTCTGGCTTGCGTCCGTATTCAACATGCACAACCATATAACTGTGAACCTTGGGATTCCGGATTGCCTTACGCATAGTCGCGAGCCATACATGATACTCATCTACTGGTTTCTGGAGGCTTTGCCAGAGCATCTGCGTGTAACCTAGTAGCCAGAAGTGAGGATTTGTGGCTCTTCTTAACAAGCCAAGGCAAGGGGGATGCCTCACCTTGAAGGTCATTTACTGTAGCCTCTCCGAAAAACCGCCCAACTTCAGCAAGTTTAGGATCCTTTGCCCAAGGACCAACAGGGACCTACTACAGGGTCAATTTCTTTATGAAGTTCCAAGAGTGACAAATGACCGCAGCCTGGCTTACCTTGTACTTTACAACTATTTTTTCGATGAAGCCAGCGTCGTCGAATGCTTTTTGCTGAATCTCTTGCAAGAAAAAGGGACGATTCAGGATTTTGCCGCCCTCTCTGAACAGGTCTCCCGCAGAGGCAAGAACGGGCTCCAGCGCAGTACTCCCATCGTCGCTGCGAAACTCAACGTCCAACTCAGCAGACTCTACCCATCCTCCTGGCGCGCAGCATCTGTAGGCTTCTTCCAAAAGAGCTGTCCAGTCTTCGATACCACCCAAGATATAGCGGATGTGGATAAAATCGAAATGGTTGTTATTCCAAGTCCACTCGAGCGCGGCGTCATCTATCTCGAAGAGGACGTTTGGTGGCACCCACTGCGGCTGGCACGGGGAGAGATCTGTACCAATGACTGAAGCATTCGGAAACCGGTCGGCAAATTCACTGTTCAACTTTTGTGTCAGCACGCGGCATGTGGGACGCAAGTTGACTTGAGCCGTACATTGCCCAGATGCCTGATCAGTGATGGCCGGTCAGCGACGGCGATGTGTAATTATTGTGTAGTGAAATCTCGAGAACTACTCACCGGATCCCGTACCAACGTCAAGCACCCGCTAAGATCATTCGGTTCATGAGCAATGGGAAATTTTTTTCTTCGGTAGACGGTGCCATTGAAAGCCCTAATAGTAAGCGGCTGGTAGACTCGTACATGGATCTTGTCTTTCTCAAGCGGTGCCAAGAATAAGTGGTCATCGAATAGAATCGCCAAGGAATGGTGGCTAGCGATCACGTCAGGGTTCGATTCCGCCGAGAATGCGGCCTCATAGGAACTTTCTACCTTAATTCTGCTGATTCGAGCTGGCGCTCGTCGTTGGGAAGGAAATAATTGGTCGTGAACTTATCGCTATGATAGGTGCGGCCGTGAATTCGACGGTACTCGAGAATGCTGGATGAAATGGACGTGGTGGAACTTTGACTGCGATAGATCGTTACAAAGTTGGAATAGACAGCAGTGGTTGGTGAGGTTTACAAACTCTTCGGAGAAGACAGAATCAGTGTCATTCTGATCGTTCACCTAGATATTGTATCAGTCTTTGTATTCTGTATTGAATCACGGTAAGTCGAATCAGGCTCACGAGAACGTCCTCTGCAGCAATCAGATCGTCCCGGGCACGCGGGGCGCTGTGCTCATTTGCTTGTGCCGAAGACATGACATTCAATTATGGAAGACACAAGTAGCTCTAGAGTTCACGCAGATTGAGCGGAGACCTTGGCTAACTAATAAATAAGTGCGCCTACCTATGTAGTGGAGTTCCGGGAAAGCTACCTCTGTAACTTGTAAGACGTCATCTTACCATACATAGGAGGTATGTAGTCAGAGAAAGGCCGATGATGTGATGTAGGCCCTGGTTATCTTATACGCGCGGTACATTGCCAGCAGCAACGGTACACTATGTTCTGGATTTCACAACCCTTGGCAAGTTGGTGCGCCCACGCAAAGTCTGCAGAAACGTCCTAATGCGAAGTGCCAGGCTGCCGTCAGCTTGGCCAGAGAAGACCTGTCGAGCAAGAAGGTGAAGCTAAGTTCAGAATCACGCTGCACAGTGCACGCAGGAATCAGGATGTATAGGAGTTGGAGTAAGTAGCTAGGGTCATCCGAGAACTCATGGAGCTTTGCAACGCTCAAGTTCTCAACCTTTCGCTCTCCATGTCGATGGGATCGATCATCGCGGTTGACAAGTTCTTTGCCTGATGCTTATAGACTAAGTTATCGCGAGCTCCCTCAACCTCAGACATACGATACCTACCTCCCAATGATGATGCTGTGGGTCTGGAGGCACCGTCTCGCGACATCGTGGGCATTGCCATATCGCGGTGGATGGTTCAAGCAGTAAAAGGCCGCGAGCGGAGGCTTCTTTGCACGAGGAGATGGTCAAGCAGAACTTAGAAAGCCCTTGTGTCACGACAGTCACGTGTGTCGCGGGACGACGCGTCTACCAGAACTCAATCAGTCGCGTGGTTAAAAGAGATGAGAATGTGCCTGATGAAGAGGCTCCATTGAAGCGTTTGATGGCGGATGATGGATCATTGATCAAGCAGCACTGGGATTAGTAGCCCTGATGATGCACTTTGAGTAATGTCCCTCCTCTCAGAAGCCATTTCACCATACTTCAAGAGCCCAAAGGAACTGCCAGAAGGTGAATTGCTGAGAATAGAGTCTGAAGTGGGATTTGGGGTCGGAAAGGTCGATTGGAAGCGCAGCGCGCTTGACGAGTCGCATCTAAGTACCGATCTCATTCTTGGACTGGATGCCGACCAACCTAGAGTTGTCTCGACAATTTCGCAAGCTTTCTTCGCGAGTAACTGCCCCTCGGGAGCATAATGGGAAGTAGCAGGTGTCATTTTTCGTATCGCAAGTTCTGAATCTGCTCAAGCTGCCTCCCTGCTGCGCAGAGTTTCACAGTAGCCGACAATCAGCGATTACAAGTGACAACACTGAATTGCTCAGAAGAGACTCTGCTGGTACCAATGTGTTTGGTCTCTCCGTCAGAGCTATCTATGAGGACTCTGGAGGTGCCGAACATCTCGGACTAAGCTCGATTTTTCTTGAGCAATTTAGTGAACTTGCAGATCTTCTTTTTTTCTCTCTTACGGTTCCGAGGATCACTTACCCACGAAAAAGCTTTCGAGACTGCCGCCGGCCGGGACAACTTTGAGCTGATCAGCCTCCGATGATCGATCCAAGAGCGAGACCTGCACTGGAATTCGGCTCGCCAAAGTTAACGACCGGCCTGGGCCAATTGCAAAAGACCCTTTCCCTCCCATTCAAAACCGATCAAATTTCAGTCTTCGTGACAGAAAAAATCCCATGGGGCCGTGAACCTCAGAACCTTTTACGTTTGTCGAGCCTTGAACGCGCGATCAATCGCCGACATCCCAACATCTCAACTGAAGGATTGTGTGAAGCCGTAGACGCTCGAGTCACAGAAGTCTCTGGGCTAGCCTGAAGAGAAGAGCAAGGAAGATGACGTCGGAAACATGCGAGAAACGGGCCGCAGAACACCCCCTGTAGCTTACCATAGTCCAGACGGAGGAGAGATGTTCTGCCGCCTGCGACCAATTCTTCCAAGTTCGTACTCTGTATGTCTCCGACGTCATTCTTCCTTGCTCTTTCAAGCTTTCAATAAATGTCAAAAAGACAATTATTGCTTCTCGGACCACATGCACATCGCCATAATCCATTGGGCCGTAATTGCCTCAAACATAGGTACGGAGGAGACTGGTCCAATAGCGGAGTGATCAAGTAGTGCAAGATCGAACTTGTATGCGCGATTTGCTAATAGATTGGCCAGAGGGGGATACATGATTCTCTCCCTCTCTCCTTCTTATCTCGAAAAAGAGTCAAGACGCAGGAGTCAGGACATAGACCCAGATTCGTTACTACTTGTTTTGCATGTATGGTAGTTTCGTTGATAATTCGTGTCGCGGGCGGAGCAACTGTTATCATGTTAGTACCGCGAGATGACTACATACGGAGTAGATGACAGATAAAACTCAAGTTACCTAGTACATAGATTGGACTATGTATGGAGTAAATAGCTGCACATGTATCATGTTACATGTATGATGTAAGTGCATATGCATACCTACCTACCTAGGTAGATAGGTAGTAGGTAGAGGCGCGCATACACGCGTCGGAGACTCGGAGCACAAATCTGTGCATCTCCGCCATCGGCATTCATTCCAGGGAATTCTTCCCGGACACCCAGTCCGAGACCTTGATGAAGGCTGAAGCAAAGACAACACCCACGGCAATCGCAACAACGAGCCATTCCCGCTGTCCACCATGTGCCGTCACTTTCAAGCGCGAGCATAGCAAGAGCCCGCAAGTACTTACAAGGTAGGTAGGTACGGAGTTAGGTACCTAGACCTGTCCAGCAACACCGGCCTCACTGCTCAGCAATTCCACATGCAGACAAGCCCCAACGCCGGTTGCTCCGTGTACATGTACCTATGTATGTAGGTACACACCTAAACACGCCACTCCCCCCGACCTCTATCCTAAATCTCCACCCCTCCCGCGCGCCGTCAGCATCGCGGATTCGCGACTCGCCGCTGCCGTTACCGTTCCGTTGCCGTTGCTGCGGCCC